>PVIW01007307.1:16849-74615 GCA_004026585.1 Noctilio leporinus | reverse complement strand
GGGAACGGGGTTGGGGGGAGGGGGGAGGCAGAGGCAAAGAAGGGGAGCAGCTTAGACAAGAACCTAGTATAAAGGAACCATGGACATGGACAACAGGTGGGATTGACTTTGGGGGGAATGGGTGGGTGGGGAGGGGGACAGAGGGGAGCAAAAAGGGGATGGATGTAATACAACAACAATAAAATTAAAAAAAAAAAAAGGGGGTGAAGTCTTCATTTCCTTAAAAATAACTTGGTCATGGGCATTGTCTTTAGAAGGCCATCAATGAGCAGAAACATGTAAAAAATGTGTTTCCAACTCAGAGGCGGTCTGTGGGTGGTCCCCCAGGACCATGATGATGTCCCCAGATGTCAGGCACCCCTGCCTCAGCCCTGTCCCTCTCCTCTGGCCTTTGTTGGCATGCACTCTTCCTCCTTCTCCTTTCTGACCCTTCCTCGTCTTCTTTCCTTTGTGTTTTTCCTGCATCTGCCTTTGGAGCCAAAGGGAGGGAGCAATACCTTCTGCACCTTCTGCACCTTCTGCACCTTCTGCACCTTCTGCAGGCCTCTTCACCCTCCTGGCAGTGGAGAGTGAGAGGGCCTCAGGCTGGATCACTCACATCCCCCCCACCTTTGCTCTCTACCGCAGGGCATCTCCTCCGGGGCTGCAGGAGATAGGGTTAGATGGGAGGGGCAGGTGAGAGGCAAGATGGGCCTCCTTTCCCTGCCACTCTGGCCCCAGAAACCACTACCAAAGAAGTGACAAACTGGCTCATCAGAGCATGATGGTAACAGAGCAATGGGAGTAGAATCTTATCTCTTCCACTCATGCCCTGTAATCTCTAGCAAGGTTCTCACTACTCAGGGCTTCAGTTTCCTCCTCAGCTGAGACAGCTCATAAGAAGTAACAGCTGAGAAACTGCTTAGTAAACTGTGAAGCACCAGATCAACGTATGGAGCTGCCATTGCTTCCTTCATCCATTGGGACTGAGTGCACACTCACTAACAAGCACTGCCTGGTCCCCTGCCCTCCTTCCACATCTCCCCTGGAGGTCTCCCAATTTAAAGCGGTCTTAGGTGTCAGCAGTTCTGTTCTGAATGGCCAGCCCCTTCTTTCCTCAGCTACTGGGTTTGCTGGAAGCGATCTTCAGCATCCCCAGGACTGAATTGTAATCAGGTGAGAATAAGCGTGCCCTTGGGAAGGACCCCTTCACTTGTCATAGCCATATAATTAAAGTTCCTATAGACAGAGTTACTGACCACCAAACTTGCTGCTTTCCTTCACGAAGTTTTTAAGGACATTTCATGTTGTAATCGAACTTTCCTTTCTCTCAGAAGCCAGAGTATGTCCAACATGGTCTTGTTCAGTTAGAAGTGTGACTGGCTTTAAATGAATCTAGAGAAAAAAAAAATATTGTTCACTACCTTGTTAAAGCACAACGTGAATTTTGCAAAAACAAATAATATGCTACAATGTTTTCTAACTTGAAGTTAGTAAACTATTTATGAGTGTTCTCACACACATTGAACTTTAACTAAAATTTTCCTTAAAATATTTTTAAACTAAAAAATATCAATTTAGACAATTACCTCTTTGTACAACATATGTGCTTTAGTTTTTCAAATATTAATTTTCCCTGATTATTAAAATTTTCAATAGAATACAAAATAAGAAATTCTTCAAATTAACAGAGAGATATATATCTGATGCCACCGAATTCTTACCCAGAATTTTTTTTTTACCTTTTCCAAAAGGTATCAAAAGGATGGAGTAAAATGTCCTAGAGAAAGCTATCATATACCAAGAGATATTCCCAATTTGAAAATTTGATCCCATGCTGAAAAGATTTTGTAATAAGCAAACTGACATAGTCAATGTGTCAGAATTGAGCTTTACACAACGTCCAGGAACCTGGGACCATGATGCAATAGAACTGAGGGAACAGCTTCCCTCAGCAGCAGCTGCCTGCTAACCGGGTGTGTTGGGAAGTGGCGCCCAGCAACTGGCCAGGGGCAGCTCTGCGCTTGTGTCCAGGATGCCACCGGCTGGGGCTGAGCCTTGGCTGAGGTAAGGGTGAAATAGCTAGTGATGTATACATGCTGCTTCAAGTCTAAAATCCCCCTGGGCAGCCTTGTCTAGTTTGTTCAGGAATGTTGAGACTGATAGCTTGCACGGTTTAATGGCTCACACAGCCGTATTTTAGTTCTGGGACCAGAGGGGTATAAAAGGCCGCCTGGTAAACTAATGCCTTGGCTCTCCAAATTGTAGATAAAGTTTATTCTGTGTGACTGCAGAGAACCCTGAGGGCAATGCCTGACAGTCTTAAACCTCTCTCCTGCTTGTGGGTGATTTCTTCCTCCATTAGTGGACATGTGGTCCTGCCCAAAATATCCATGGAGACATCTGATCAATGCCAAAAGGACCCTGAAAATTGGTCTTGTCCAAAATATCCACACTTAGAAAATGTCCCTGAGTTGGAAGAGCCTATAATGTTTTTTTAAAACTTTTGGTTTACAGGGTTAATAAATTTAAAATACTACCATGTTTTATTGGTCCAATAATTGTGTAGTGGCTATATTGCCAATAATAACCCTTCTTGCCTCGGTAGCCTAGCTGGTCATGGCACAAATATGAATGAGCCTTTGGCACTGACCAAATGTCTCTCTTAGTGGATGCTCTGAAAAGGAACAAATGTTCTGCAGTTCTTTCTCCTGCTGCACGGCTTCCTGTTAGCTTGAGGAGGCTTCACATGAGCATACTCTATGGAGTCTAACATGTCGTTCAATGATCGGGCCTGTGCAATTGTTGAATTAAGCCTAGTTAGTCATTGCCCTTCTTGTCTTGGAATAAACTCACTTTGGACAGAGATCCAGGTAGGCCTGTCACTTCAAACCAACGCACTGACTTTCCATGGCTCTCTTTATGATGTGCTAACCAAGAATGTTCGATTGAACAAGCTTGCTCAGTTGAACAAGAATGTTACCAACTGGAAAACAAATTAGTCTAGGAACTATGCTTTACATCAGGGTTATCTGAGCCAACAACCACTTATGGTAGCACCATAAAGCCCCCAACTTCTCAGAAATGCTTTCAACAAAAACAGTTCTTCAGTCTCAGCATAGACTGAGCTGTAGTGTAACTAGTACATTCTTATTCTGGGAGTCCCTGAAGTTGGTGTAAGAAGTCTGAAGCTGGAGGGAAAATGATGGCCCTTTCTCCTTCATGTGAAGGAAGAGGACGGTTTGGTACACTCCTTTCTGCCACTTGCTCTTAGATATGGGAACTCTGCACCCACCCCAACATTCTTGAATTCCCAAGAGTCTGGAGATTTATGGGGACTCCAGGGAAAACAGTGGTTGGCAAAATCTATCTCAACATCTGACATTTCAATGAACCTTAGGATCCCTGGGATACTTTGTCAAAGAACAGAGTCCAACTTCCTGTACAAGTGATTCTAATTAAGTAGGTCTGGGATACGACCCAGAAAGCTATATTCTAAGTAACATAATAGCTTATGTGAACTTCAGTTTGAAAAACAATGCCTTTGGGCAATGTGATTTTGCTTGCGGCCTGCTTAATTTGGGCAGAGAGTAGGGAAAGTGTCCCAACGCACAAACTCTGTGGGGAAGTCTGCTACCTAGGCATGTGGTGGGTGAACTCAGCCTGGCTTGCCTCTGTGCCTTCTTGCTCAATGGAGGCATAGTTGGTGAGTGCAACTCTGCTGTAATTTCCAATGAGTACAGGGGAAACATTGTTTTGTCCCACCTCCAAAGTTTGAGGCAGTCTGAGAAGAACACATTGGCAAAGTGAAAAGTACTGCCCGTCACTTCAAAGTGGAGCTAAGAGAAGCCCCTGTGCCCACCTCTGGAGCAGGTCTTGCAGTGAATACGATTTAAATTCTAAATCGTATTAGTACATTTAAAAGTACTTAGACTAAATTGGGACCCTCCCTGAGGCACGCTGACCCTACAAAGAAAAGCCAAGAAATGATAATGAATGACTTTCAGAAAGACTATGGATAAGCTGTTCTGGGCCAATGGCCAGGCAAGTCTATTGGGCACATATTGTACACCAGGCCAACGTGTTTCTTTTCAGGATGTTCTTATCCCATATGCCCTGAAGCTTATTTTTTTTTTTTTTTTTTTTTTAAATTTTATTGTTGTTGTATTACATCCATCCCCTTTTTTGCTTATTTTTAAACTTCAATAACTCAGCAACTTGGACATTCTTCCTTCAGGTATAAAAATATGATTGGACCATACCATGCAACTGCTTACTAAATTGCTCTTGGTTAAAAAAAATTTTTTTTTAACTCAATTTGGAGTTATATAACCCCAAAAGAAAAGAACTAAAACAGTGAGCAGTATTTTTGAGAAACTGATATGACCTTTATATCATTTAAAGCACAGTACTTTTTCCTTTCACAAACTGGCTACAGCTTCTGTTCTCTGAAGTACTTCATACTATGACATTAGCACAGAATGATAACTTTCATGATAAATATTGATGAATAACCAACCTTGGGAAAGAATTTTTTCATGGTAAGTTGAACGTGTTGTTTTTTTTTTTTTTTTTTAATATATTTCATTTATTATTTTTAGAGAGGGGGGAGAGAGAGAGAGAGAGAGAGAGAGAGAGAGAGAGAGAGATCAATGTATGATTGCCTTTCACCTGCCTCCAGCTATGGACTTGGCTGGAGACCTGGCTTGCAACCTGGTTATGTGCCCTGGCTGGGAATCAAACCAGTGATCTTTGGGTTCACAGGCCAGTGCCTTATCCACTGTGCCACCAGCCAGGGCTCTGAATGTTCTTTTTAAAATAATCATTTTGATTCAATTATTAATATGTCCTTCACACACAAAAACGTACCTTTTTTTTTCCAATTGGTTTGGTTACAAATGTAGAGGAGTCCACACTAACAAGCTCCTCAGTGCCAGTGAACATGTCCTGTACTATGACATTGATGCTGATCTAAAAATAGAAAGAAAGAAAGAAACTTTCAGCTATCCCAAGAACAGATGAGACTGTAGCCTTCAGAGTTCAGTTATGCACTTCACCATTCTTTTTTTTGGTTTTTAGTTTTTGAATGAAATCAACATTTAGATTTGTTTTTAAGCAACACCGTTGTTTAAATTGTTACATAAAGTTAGAAATGGAACTTTTCCCCTGATAATGGAAAGATATATATTACCATGGAAAAAGTTAGTAAATATAAAAATCAGTAAGTGATAAAGTTGGAATCTATCCAGAGAAAATATTAGTAAGAGTACTCCCACCACTCAGATGAATAATTACTAACATTTAAGTGAATTTTCTTCTAGTTATATTATAGGACATAGTGAGATATGAAATATATATTTATTCATATATAAATATAAAACATGTATACATGCACCTAAAATTACTGTATTTACAGTTTTGTGTTATAGTTTTTTAAAGATGGCATTATGTAATAAGCACTTTCTAATTTCATTATTAGCACCCACAGAAGTAAGTTAAAGGGACCTCTTACCTCCATGCTTATCCTGAATGCTCTAGTAACTTCCGCTTTGATGGTTATAACTTGTCCAACTCTGGTAAAAAGAAAAAAAAAGTTCCCAGCCATGCTGTTGCCAATGAAAATGGGACTTTTGCAGCACTGCAAGAAAAGAATGTCAAAGGGCATAATCATGGTAAGATTTATGGGTGTGAAGAGAAACAATACAGACGTAGATACAGAGGATAGGCAGGCTCTAGCAGCAACTGCCTGGAGACTCCTAATAATAATCTTCCATTTATTTTCTCGGTCCTCAGTAATGGGCCAGCTGTCATTGAAACCATCCAACCTACCTCCTGACTTTTCTCTGGCTACTGTTGGGCCCACCTCCTAATCACTCTCTTTCCTAGACCTCCAGGGGTTCTGTGTCCTCATCCAAGCCAATCCTTTTCGCAGGCTAGGCTCCTCCCTGCATGTTGCTACTTTTGGCGTCTACTGTGGGCATGCCTCAAAGTCGAAGCACCTACCTCTGTGCCATCTTGGTTTGTATTGCACACGGTCAAAAATTTCTGCTGCATCGTCTGACTTCTACTGCTCATGTGCTTAGCTCCCCCTGCACCATCTTGGCTACTACTGTGCTGGCCTCAAAGTTGAGAAATTTCCTCCCCTGCTCCCCCTCTTCCCCCATAATCCAGCACCAAGCCAGCAGTTTCCTGGGGAGATTTTTTTCTGCCCACTTCAAGGACTAAGTCCTGAGGGCAAAGGATGACTCCAGTCTCCAACCAGGTCTGTAGCTGGAGGCAGGTGAAAGGCAATCATATATGTAAATGATACGGCTTCCTAGTAAATCAAGCTTGATGGAATGCTGTAACTTCCCAGGCCTAATATCTGATTCATATTCCCAGTTTAAGCTTAATATTTGATTTGATTTGTTCCTTTCTTTATTAATACTAACTGCCCATGCTAACACTCCTAGCCCACCTCGTTTCGTACTTTAAGACCTAGTTAAATGCATGTGCCATAGAGGAGTTTCACCTTATCCTATTGATAATGCTTGTGCAGAAAAAAATCAGGGTAATGATCACAGAAAACAACAGCACTAAGAACAGATGCCAATCACTGTGAACTACACATACGTTAGCCGACTACATGCATTTCCACAGAAGAGGGCTTTAGCAAAGCTGGTGTGCAAAACGAGTTCTAAATCTGCAACAGACACTTTGATAATATCACAGCTGTTCCCTTAAGAGAAGTTAAAATAAACACAAACAAACCTAGACAATTGATTCTTATTTTAAAATGTTAGTTAACAAGTAAATGCATCAACATACAAACAAGCAGGTCCTAAAATTGATCAGCTTCACTAGGTTACAAGGCCCCTCAATGCTGCTTGGTGATCTAGTCCCTTCTCATTATTATTGGAACTCTGATCACACAGTGTTTTTTTTGTCTAAGCAATAAGTATTTGTGAATTAAAAATATCTAATATGACTTATAATCAAATTATAAGGCTTTCTACACATTGCTTTCAATTTATTTTATGGTACAAGTTGCATATAATAAAAGAACAAGTTCCCTTTCCAAAATTTTAGTGGTCAAAATTCCTTTCTGGTAATACAAACACAAAATGGTAAAACCAAGGAATTTAGGATTGGAAAGTATATAATAAATATTTAATTACAACGTACCACTGGCATTCCTATATTTAATAATGGTGCTTTAATCTATTCCCAACGAAGTGTAAATTTACAGTAATTTTGCTGAGATACAAACACATGTCAATTTTTTCTACTACAGGGAAAATCACATCACTAGTATGTGAGCTTAGTCAATGCCTGTGGTTTTTTTTAATGTAATTTGTTTGTGTTTAAACAAATAAATGCTAAATAGGGAAATGTAAGCAGTAAGATGAACTGGGCATTGGATAAGACAACTTGGGTTTTAAAAACTGGTGGCTACCCTCCCATGAGGTCCATGAGAACCATCCCAGACCAGAAACCAACAACTTTCTCTTTTTCTTTTTCTTGTAAATTCTGTATATGTCTTTAAGGATTGAGATATTTCACACTAAAAAAAAAAAAAAATTAAAACCAAAGGAGTTATAAACATAAAATCAAAGAAATTAAATAAAACCACATAATCCTAATTTATTATAGGTATTACTATAAATTCTTTAAAAGACACATAAGTCCTACTTCTTTTCACTGTAAAGGCCTAAAGATAATGACCAACTCTATATTGATAAGAATCTTTCCTGCCAAGATTATGATCTTTTCTTATTATTTCTTTTGAAGAAATTTGTGGTTCTAAGTTTATGTGAGCAAATGTATAAAATGAGCCCATTTGTCATACTGGAAAGTAAAGGAGTTAATAAAGACTTCTAACTTTGGGATTATGTCCAAAACTTAGAACTAAACTGAAGAAGCTTCCATTGTCCCAAGATGGGGCAATGTGAACATACATAAGAATAATCACATTAGCATTGAAATGCATCAAATATATTAAAATCCATGGATTTACAATGATTCTAAATAAAGAGAAAGAATTAAGCCTATTTTTCCTATGTAAATGTTACCTCAGAAAAATGAAATAATTAATGAGATAAAGGGTCTCTCTATACAAATATTTCAGAAAAAAAAGATAGAATTAGCATATTATTATTTTACCAATATCTAATAAAGTAATGGTTCTAGGTGATGACCATTAAATAGTATATGCTGTTGACAAGAAATAGTTTTACCAAAATATCAACTTTTTAAAAAAAGATTTTATTGACCACTTTTAGAGAGAAAGGGAGGGAGGAAGAAAGGGAGAGAAACATCAATGTACGGTTGCCTTTCACCTGCCTCCAGCCACAGACCTGGCTGGAGACCTGGCTTGCAACCTGGTTACGTGACCTGGCTGGGAATCAAATCAGTGACCTTTGGGATCACAGGATGGAGATCAATTTTTATATGTAACTATCAGTTTAAAAGAAATATGAATGTAGGTGAATATGCTAAACCAGGGATACAATGAGAAAATATAAAATGTAGTAAATTCTATAGGACAAATTATATGTTAAAAGACATATCAACCATATTGGATCCTGATTCAATACCAACTGTTTAAATTAAAACAATTGAAACCATTGGGGATAATAATTTCTGTTAATGGTATAGTGATTGTTATTATATGCTTTCTAAAAGATTTCTTATCCTTTAGAAATATACCCCAGGCTGGTGGCACAGTGGATAGGCACTGGCCCGTTAACCCAAAGGTCCCTGGGTCAATTCCCTAGCCAGGGCACATAACCAGGTTGCAAGTCAGGTCTCCAGCCAGGTCTGTAGCTGGAGGCAGGTGAAAGGCAACCATATACTGATGTTTCTTTCCCTCTCTTCTTCCCTCCCTGCCCTTCTCTCTGAAAATAATGAATAAAAAATCTTAAAAATAGAAATATATTTATACAAGCACAAAATGGCAAAACCACATTTCAATTGTTAGTTTACTTGTTTAAGTCTAAGTTTGAGAATTTAGGATGGGAAATATATAATAGATGTTTTATTACAATGTACTGTTGGCATTGTTCAATTTAATAATGCTGCTTTAATTTATTCTCAAATAAGTTTGAATTTTCAGTAATTTTTGATTTTCCCAAGTGAAGACTGGGATTTATCTAAAAATAATTCATGTGTATGGGCAAATTTAGAGGGGTATTAATAAAACAAGAATGTCTGTGGGTTGCTTATTATCATAGGTGAAGGGTCTTTGAAAATACATGGTACTATTCTCTCATCTTATGTGTATGTTTGAAATATTTGTGTATCTTAAAATTTTCTATGATAAGTGATGGCAGGCACATTCAGAGTCCCATGCATACATTTTTTTTCATAATTTAATATCTTTACTTAGATGAATTGATATTTACCCAACAACTTAGTGATGACATTTACCATCATAGAGATACTTATTATTACTAATCATTCTTTTGGTAGAGGAAAGAGCCATTAAGAATCAGTTTCAAGAAGTCCTGTTATGCCATATACTAGAATGCATATAATGCTGAGAGCTATTTCTCAACAAAATCAGGACTGTATTTACAGTTAAGAATGTTTATTAAAAATAGATCCTGCTGCCCTGGCCAGGTGACTTGGTCAGTTGGAGCATCGTCCTGTAAACCAAAAGGTCACAAGTTCGATTCCTGGTCCGAAGAGCTGTTTTGGTCTCTGGCTGGGGCATGTACGCGAGACAAGCAATTGATATTTTTCTTCCACATTGATGTTTTTCTTTCTCTCTCTCCCTCCCTCTCTAAAATCAATAGGCATGTTCTCAGCTGAGGATTAAAAAAAAGTTGGTTCTGAAAATTTCTTTTACCAATTTACATTGGGGGGGTCAAATGTTATTTACTTTATTAATGAATTGGTTAATGACTTAACAGGAACACGCTTACATATTGCAAATAAACTAATACACTCAAGAGAAAGATGAGAAAGAACCATTCCACTTACCTAGCGGTCTCTTCAAATGGTATGTCATCATTGAGGCTGTTGCACAGGGAACCCCACTGTGTTTCTCAGCTTCAAAGAATAGGTAAATTAATAGTGTTTCAATATTTCAGCATGGGAAAGGAATACAATTTAAGTGGATTTATTTTAGTAATTCGTCTTATTAAATATAAGACCACTGTGCCCACACTTTGAATGAGCTGAATCATCACAGTTATGCTGCTATTGCATGGAAATTACTGTAGTGTCTTCTACATTTTAATGTACATCATCTTTGATTTGAAATTTAATACCAGGACCCAGCATATCTAGTTATTTAACTAGCAGTTTTAGTAAATTGGTGCCAAATTTAAATGATTTATTAGGTACTGCCTTTCTTTTGTTTTAAAAACATGCATCAAAAGCTGTATCTATTATTCCACACAACCAGTAGCTGAATGCATGTAAGCCTCTTACCCAGTGTAAGTGCTGAACGGTATGGGAGAACCTGAGATTACACTCCAAATCAGAGAGGAACTTCTCTAGACATCAGAGAAACACAGCAGGTATTTAGTCAATGTTTATTACCGTTTATTACCAAGTTCATGATGCATTAACTATGTTGGAGGTGGAGGGTATTGATTAGGGTGGAAAGAGATTAGGGAGTAGCTTCGGTTATTTCCACATCCCATGCCTGCATTTAATTTGTTGAGATATTTTGATTGCAGGTTTTATAAGTACTTTATATATAGAAATATCAGATTTTATTCTCTTTGGGAAAAATTTTGACATATGCTTCTTCCAGAATTTGATTGTGAGGAATAGCCCATTAAAACCCAAACAGAATGCACTGGCTTTTTTAGAACTTTTAACCCCCATTTTAGTTGTGGAGACTTCACTCCTGGTGCCTCATTATACTGAATTTATACTCTTCATGTGTAGTGGATAACTTTAACTGCAATATACATTCCTAGGCAAAAAGAGGAAAGAAAATCTCCCAGAGAGCAAATATTTAAAACACTCCTCCCTATAACCTGGTGTTACCAGTTGGAAATAACTCACTGTTCTTCCAAACATTCACATAACATAAGCTGAGTCACTGGAAAGCGAACCACAGCAGAGCTCCAGGAGTGATGGAGTGGGGAGAATGTGTTTCCCAGCTATAGAGTTTAGTGAGAGGAAGAATATGTAAAAGTATTAGACTCTAGAAATATAGGGGTGGGCAAAGGTAGGTTTAGAATTGTAATACAAATAAATAATACAAGAATTAATAAACAATGATAGAAGAATAAACTGTGTTTTGCATGCTTATAAATCTAAACCTACTTTTGCCCACCCTGCACTTAAGGTAAGATCAATTTAATTCAGTGTATCAGACATTTGCCAAGTTCCCACTGATTTCCAGGGACTAAGATGAATCAGTCCTATTTTTCAACAAGTCTCCTCAGTGGCAGGCATCTAGCCACAGTCAGTGACCTTTTAGAACTTAAGATTTCCAGAGAACTAATGAAGCCTTGCAGATACATGCTGTAAAACATTGACTAAAGAGTATTTAATAGACATTATTCCAGTGACCTGATACGAGGGAATGGGATGGTGAACTTAGCTATCTATTCTTGTTAATAAAGTGTTCCCAAGTACACCAACATGAGTTACCAATTTTGAATGATTTAAATGATAATTCAAGTGCAATAACCTATAAAAGACTAAAGTCTGATTATATAGACTGGGTATCTACTATGTATATATAGCACTATACTAGATTGTACTAGGGATCAATAAGAAATATAATTATAATAATAGTTACCATTTATTAAGCATTTATTACTGGCCAAGCCTTGAGCTAAAAATTTATGCATGTTCATTACATGAGGTTAGAACAATTATTAGCTCCATTTACAAATGAGGAAGTTTAGGCTTAGAAAAATTAAATATGTAGTTCTAAATAGTGATTGGAACTACAGGAGCAATAGGAACTCAGAAAAGACCATCCAAGGAATGGGTCCCTAGAGAAGCACTTGGCTAAATAGGGCCTTCAGGGTCTCAATAGCCATAATTTACATTACATACTTTCAATGGCCATTGACCTGAAAAATATATATGATAAACCAATAGAGGGATACAATTTTTACATGGAATTATATGTGATTGTTTTCTTTTTACAAATGTAGCAGATGTGAATTCAATAGCACCAATTTGTTCTGGTTCCTGATTTTGATTGGAGTTCATACCCTAAAACTATTTCCAATTTCCTGGGGAAGCTGAGAGGGGAAGTAGCAGACTAGTTATGTGATTGTGATCCAAGTATAAAATGATGATTGCTAAAAATTGTGGTACCTTCACTCATTCATTCCTTTAACTAATTGAACAACTGTGCTATGCCAGGCTCTATGTAAGGTGCGAAAAATATAAAATAGTCATGATCCTTGTTCTTATGGAGTCTAGTGGAGGAGCCTAGAATTAATTAAATGAATAAATAATATCAACATTAATTAAGTGTTCTGAAGAAAACATGAATTTTATGAGGGTATCTAAGGAACCAGACCTAGATGGCTTGGACTAGGTGGTGGCAGTGCAGGCATAGCAAAGTGGTTGAGGTTGAGAGATTTCTTTCATGTGGCATTGACAGGACATGGTTCATAGGTTGAATATGTGGAGGGGGAAGCAAGATAAGGGTTATCAAGGATGAATGACTTCTAGATTTATGACTTGCATAACTGGATGGATTGGGTGCCATTATTGAGAAAGTGAACAAGCTCTGGAAAAAGACTCACAGATGAAATAGGGAGGGAAAACTGAGTCAGGGATATTTCAAAATAAGAAATGGATATGGAGTGTGAAGAATGACTCGAAATGGCTTCAAGCCTCCAGGCTTAATGGGTGAAAAGAAAAGTGAGGCCAATGACAGATGAGGTCTTATGCCAAAATGATAGTGAATGTATTTAATCTTCCTTTAAATTATTGAGAGGACATTTTGGAATGTCTTGTGACCATGACTGTAACCATTGTTTATCATAGTACTGTGGCTGTACAGAAGTGCTGGTCAATAAGGAACTCTGGTGGAAAATACCAGACACCTAGTTTCTGTGTCATTCCTACTGTATAAAGTAAATCACAATGATGGAGCATTTCTCTGCCTTGGGATTAGTTACACCTTTGCTAAATAATGTCCCTTGCTCATGTGGTACCTCTTCTCAGTATGGAGTGTTTAACACAGTCTTTATCCATGTTTCCAAGCCAAATTTACCATAAAGGTTTCCTTAAAGCTGTGTTGTTAGTAACATAACTGTTATGGTACAGAGTAATTGGTTATCAATGTAGTCATCCTATGATCTGAGCTTCCAAAGATGTAAACCCATAGACATCTTTATAACAATTGCAGAAGGGCAACTGTTTCTGCATTACAGGACAGAGGGACTAAGTGATGTAACTTTAAAAGTCACTTCAATATTCACATAATGGATTTGGTTGCCTTGGCAACAGGCATCATTATTATTAGCAACCTTGGTGATTTCTGTACTTATTTCTCCTTCATGTGGATTAATTTTATATTCATGTTCCCATTATGTTATTATAACCCACCTCAATCCTGATTAAAAAAGTAACTACTAAGACAGAAACCAAACAGACCTACTAACAAACAAACGTATTGACACCAGATATATGACCAGATTTTGCAGGTGGTCAACACACAGGGAATTAGAAACTCTATTAACACTCATTGGAGAAAGCAGGGTTCTGTAATCATCTGAGATTCACTTTTGCCCTCTGTACCATAAGAGTCCTGGGATCCATGGTCTTTAAAGCTCTTCCCAGCTCTAACATGTTATCTTACCATATTTCACTTGAAAAAGTACATTTGCTGAGTCTCTTAGGTATTTTATGTAAAGACTGTCTTCCTTTTAGAAATGAGATTTCAATTTCTGGAACCATCCACCCATCCATCTATCCATCCATATAATCAGGAGGTTTTCATTTAGTGCTTACTAAGCAGTGGAGAACTAGCTTTAGTTTACATGCTAATTGGCAAGACAGGAAATAAACAGATGAACAGATTAATACACAAGATAATTACAGACAGTGCTAAGTAGTATTGCAGATAGAAATGAAAAAGGGGGGGTTTATGTAAAGTAACCTCAGAGGGTGAGCTCATCCTAAATTTCTTGCTGGGCAGGTCTTGCCCCAGGCATATAGCTTCTTTAGTGAAAGATTTTAGGCCCAACCCTGTCCATTGTTTTTGTGCAACTAAGGTTAACACACCTTAGATGCCGGAAGTAATATCCCTTCCAAGGAGTATTAACCCTCAAGAGAGCACATAATCTTAGCTATCCTGCAATCCAATCCCTGCCTTTCTTTCTCCCATCTTCCTCCTTAATTTTATATGCATAAAAGGAGCTGCAAAACTGTTACTGTCTGAAGCATTTGAAATCTTGCTCCTGGCCTATGTCATCAGTTTGGCTCAAATAAACTCTTATAAATATTCTCTACAGGTTCGTTTGGATGTTTCTTACCTTGACAGTGTAAGTTGGAAAGAGCAATGCAATGAAATTGACAAAAGGGTGTAAATGTAAGCATGATTGGAAAAGAATTCTCTAAGGCAATGATATTTAAGCTGAGACACAATGCATGAAAAGGGCCAGGAGAGGAATAAAATGGTAAAGATGGAATCAGGTGCAGAGGGCTGAGCAGACACTAAATGAGTGTGTGGGAGGCAATACTTTGAATGCAGACACAGGTAAGACAAGTGAGTAATTCTCTATTTAACCCGACATTAAAGAGGTTTGCAGAAATGTAACCAGAACCACTCCTTTAAGTAGATTTTTGCTATTGTTGAGAATATAGTTGTTGTTTTTTTCAATAAAAATATGAAATGGGCTCATTCCTGTTCCTTTTATTTTTAAAATAATTTTAAAAGATTTTATTTATTTACTTTCAGAGAAAAGGGAAGGGAGGAGAAAGACGGGGAGAGAGACATCAGCTTGTGAGAGAAACATCATCAGTTACCTCTCTGTCCCGCTCCAACACCGAACCCAGCCGCAGCCAGGCAGGTGCCGAGACCAGGAATGAACCAGCGACCTTTCCGTTGGCAGTCCGATGCCCAACCAACGAAGCCATACCAGTCAGGGCCATTCCTGTTCCTTTTAAACGAACTGATTTTAATTTTTTGTATATGGTAAATGTGGGTAAAAATAACTCATAGAAACAGAAGCTGTCTGGGGTCCTCGTTTATTTAGTAGGGTCAAGGAATCCTAAGACTAAAATGTTGGAGACCTACGGGCCTAGGTCATTCCCCAGTGTTGGATGAACTGGTCAATCATTACGTTACTGGCTGCACAAGGCTCACAACTCAAACTACCCTCCTGTCCTCCCTCTTCTGGGGTCGGGGTTGGGTCCGGGTCCGGGTCCTGGTCCCGGTGCCGCATGGGCTGGAAAGCCCGGCGTCCGCTTCCGCACTGGGATGGGTTAACCAGGGTCCCCCCAAGTACTGACCCCAGCCATCCTCGTGCCCCCATCCCGCACCCGCGCGTCCCAGCCCGCCTCCTAGCTCCCAGACGCCCACACCCTCATTCTTCCCGTTCCCGGCTCGCCTGCCCCCACCGCCCCCCCGCCCAGGACGACCCGGGCCGGCGCGCTCCTACCAGCCAGGCAGGCGGCGGTGTGGATCCACTGGAGCCGCTGCCCCGCGCTGAGCTCGCCGCGGGAGTCGGCGTGTGCGGGCTGGACCGCCCGGCTCGCGCGCCCCTCCCCAGCCCCGGCCGCTGCAGGCGGGGCCCAGAGTGAGAAGGGCCCGTGGCGGAGTGCGCGGGGCTGCGCCGGGGCCGCCCGGAGCCGAGGCCCACCTGCGGCGCCGCCTGTCTGGCCCCGATCCCCGGGTGCTGCGGCAGGGAGCTTCAGGTGCAGGGAATATTGACGGTCGCCCTGGGAATTTCGCGAGGAGGGCGAAGGCGAGCTCTCTTCGGCTTCGGAAGCCAAATCTCGGGAGACCTAGGTAGACAGAGCTGCATAAATCCGGAGTTTCTCACCCCTCAAAGGAAGGATAGCAGCACTTATTTCAGGACTGTGAAGAGAATTAAGTAAGATAATGTAGGAACTCGTAGCATGTGCCAGGGTATTTGCTAAGTAAATAGTGAGGTCCGAAGAACTTGACACGTGCTTAGTTAAATGATGACCAGAGCATGTATAACTTTTGTTTATGAAGCTGATTTTAGAGCCTTCTTCCTTCCTTCCTTCCTCCCCTCCTTCCTTCTCTTCTTCTTCCTTCCTCCCTTCCCTTTCCTTCCTCCCTCCCTCCTTCCCTCCCTCCCTTCCTTCCTCCCTTCCCTTTCCTTCCTTCCTTCCTCCCTTCCCTTTCCTTCCTTCCTTCCTTCCTCCCCTCCTTCCTTCTCTTTCTCCCTTTCTTCCTTCCTTCTTTCTTTTTTTTCTCTTCCTTCCTTCCTTCCTTCCTTCCTTCCTTCCTTCCTTCCTTCCTTCCTTCCTTCCTTCTTTCCTTCCTTCCTTCTTTCCCTGGCTGTTGCCTGCCAGGGAGAATGTGTACCCACGTCCCAAGGCTTTATTTAAAATCCACCTTCTGATTCTTAACATACTATAGTAGCTCCAAATAATCCTTTGTTATTAACCTATCATTTTGTTATAAAATTACCCCCAATACCAAACAAAAAGGGCAGATTTTTGCAGACACATCAGAGTCACTCAACAAACTAAGGCAACCTTTTGGTTTTAATCTAGAAAATTTATGATTAGAAGCTGTTACCTCATTACTAACGATCCCAGCAAATACCAAGAGAATCTCTTCTTTATGGAAGACAAAATCTAGAACGTTAAATGACAATCTTCATTCTCAGCCTTTAGCACATAAAAGCGACTACACTTTCTAGAGCTGAAGTCAGTGACTTTACAAAGCATTTCTCATTAAGAAAACCACCCACATACACTGGACTCACAGGTGTCATGTTAGGGGCCGTTGCACCTGGGAGCGCATTTAGGGGTGAAGAGATGGAAGCCTGGGGAGCTGAGGCTGTGTACCAGGCACGCAGCTAACTCGGACACAGCATCAGAGGTAGTAGAACTCCCTACCGTCCAAAGCAGCTGACTGCAAAACTTAAATGACCCCAACGATGTGCGGTGGTTTTACAGCCCCGGGCACATGGCCTGCCAAGCTCTAGCCTAGAGACATCAAAATGGAGAATCTGTTAATTTTGCCTTTTCTTTTAAAGATTTATTTTATCTTATTTTTTAGGAAAGAGAAGAACTAAGGAAGCATAGACTTGATAACTTTCAGGATCCTCTCTAGGTAGGTTTCCATCCCATAGAAGCATAAAAAGAATTAGATGCATTCAGTTTGACTTTCGTAAAAAGCACAAAAAACACTTTTTGAAAGCAAATAATTTAAAACTTATTCCTCCAAGATGGTCCTCTCCTGCAGTTATATACTTATTTCAGTGACAAGGTTATCACTCATATCACTTTCTGGCAGTTCTCTTTGGAAAATGCCTCTAGAGGTCTTAATGCCATTTTGGCAGAATAGGCTATTATTCAGCAAATATTTGCTTAATCTACTCCATGGAGGAATTTATTCATATTGGGCTTGGCCATGTGATTTGCTTTGGAATGGAGTGTGTGGGACTAAAATTGCAGCAGTTCCAAGTCTACCCCTTCCGGGAACAATACGTTTCTGTTCTTGGAGAGGAACAGGAACCTTGACCTCTGTCTGGAGAAGATAACATGCCTGAGTAGCTGCTCCATCAGCATCTGGTGCCAGGCTGAATTTGCAGGCTGCAGACCTACAGCCTCAAGCGGAGCCACCAGCAGGCATGCAGAGCAGTGAGTGAGACATCACCCATTGCGGTATGTCACTGCGGTTAGCGGTTGTTTATTACACAGCAATAACTGACAGTGCCAGGCATGGATTTTCTTTATTAACATTTTAGGAAATGTATTAAGTTATTGGAAATAGAGGTTGTATTTAAGTTGGGTTGTATTATTTTGAGTAAAAACGGTGACTGAGTGGTAATATTATGTACATATATACACCTATATTTGGTGCCCTGTAAACTTGAGGAATTTCAAAATTGTGTTAAGCATTGGTGGGAGAAGTTGGTTTTCCAAAGTGATTATCTGGAAGGGGACAGCTGGTATCTGTATATGTAGGTTAGGGATGTTTGATTAAAAGGTAGATACAGTACACAAACCCACTATTGCGTTTTCCTACACATATTATCTTTTATTTAGATGCCTTTTGATTCTGGTTTCATATCTTTTGTTGGTTTTGCACTGGTTTTCACGTTAATAGCCTCAGCCTAACACTACTATTCTTACGTTTTTCTGAGTGGTCTCTTTTTCTCTTGCACAATGAAAATATTTTTGCTATTATGCGAGAAGAAAAGGCTTCCATTTTTCATTTCTGTTTAGAGACATCTTTTGAAGATGAGCAGGATGGGAAGCCAACTTGATTTTAAAAGGGCATGCACAAACTCAGGAAAGCTGATTGGTGAGAGGGTGGAAAGTGTGGTAATGAGAACACCCTTAGGATGTTGGAGTGGCAGGAAACTAGACAGCCTGACCCCTCATTCCAGAGGGAGGGAAATGAAGTGTTTGCCTTGAGCCACGATGCAACATAGTGGTCAGGCTTCGGAAAAACTGGGAACAAGGAGCATGAGATAGAAGAAGAGGGAAAAAGGTGTTTGCCCCAGAAACAGACCTTCCAACAAGAATTTGAGAACCAGCAGTTCATCTAGGGGGAAACTGCAGAAAGAACTTGTTGGGGAGTCAAAGTGTGTCCCCCAGACCAGTAGCTCCGGAGTCACTCAGGAACTTGTTAGAAATGCAGAATCTTAGGCTTGTGGGCGTTGCCAGCACAGTGAATGCTGAAGGGATGCCGACAAGGGAAGAGCCTTATTTCCACTGTTCTGAGCATCATTGGCAGCTGGCAGATGATTTGGTAATCAGAGTATTTCATGTAGAAATTCTTTCTATGTTTAGGGTCCATAAGCCGTTTCTGAAAGAAGTGGTCTGAAAAGAGCTCTCAGATCCTATCTCTCTCCCTCCTCTTGGCTCCTGGACCCTCCTCTTAGGATTACTCTGACCCTGGGGACTTGGGTTGTCCCATTTAGCACTTGAAACACTTGAACCCTTCTCCCGTGTGTGTCCCTGTGCTTCCAGGGGCCCTGACTCTCAGACACACATTTGATGTACGACCTCAGAATCACCTAATGTGTGTGCTGTGCAGCACCTGATTTTGTTTGAACAAAACCTGCTGTTCCAGGGTCCCATCTTTTCACTCTCCCAGATTTGCCTGGCTCCGTCTTCACGCCAGGCACTGCTCCCGCGTCCTCCCACAGCCGCCACTACGTGTCAACGTGCTGAAGTCTACTGATTATTTTTGAACATTGAACCAGCCTTGTATCCTTGGAATGAAAGCCCTCTTAATAATGGTGTATAACTTTTTATAGATTGCTGAATTCTATGTGCGAAATATTTTGTTAAGGATTTTTATGTCTACATTTTCGAGAGATATTGGTCTGTAGTTTCTGTTTTTTAAATTTCCTTTCTTTTCTCTTTCTCTTTCTTTCTTCCTTTTACTGTCCCCTGTCTTTGTCAATCTGAAACAAGTCTTCACTTTCATGACCTTGCCACCTTGAAGGTTACCCGTCAGTTATTTCTCAATATGGGTTTGCCTGCTATCTTGTCATGACTAGATGGAGTTTATGCATCTTTGGCAAGGAAATTTAAAAGACGCTATATTCTTCATGCATCTTATCTAGTGATACACTATTGAATCTGTCCCATTTTTGATGAGTATTTTTGTCATTTCATGAAAGTGATGTCTCCAGGCTTTTCTCCTGCAAATTCCCCTTTTGTAATTAATCAGCATTTTGTGTGGAGGTACTTTGCAACTGTGTAAATATTCGTTCCTCAAGAAAGTTTTGATTGATTCATTAATTTATTTTCATTTCCATGGGCCCATGGTTTCTTAGTTTACTAAATGTTATTATCATTATTATGTTGATGCTAAAATTGTTTGCAATTGGGTCAGAGGGAGCTTCCTCAAGCTGACTTCTGTGTCCTTTTGACATTCCTTATCATTCATTGTAATTTCTTATTTTCCAGTATAACCAGATGTTTCAGTCTCATCTTCTGTTTTTATCTTCTCTATCCCTGGAACTAGGCATCCTAATCACCAGAACATGTGAATATTACCTTATATGGAAAAATCTAAGTATCTGAGAGGAGAAGCTTATCCTGAATTTTCCATGTGCACCTGCACACAATCACATGTATCCTTACGGATGCACAGAGGAGAACATGCACAGAGAGAGGAGGAGACGGAGATTGGAGTGATGTGGTCGTAGGCTAACTGACACATGGAGCCACCAAAAGCTGGAAGAGGCAGGGAGAGGTTCTCCCCCAGAGCCTTTGGACAGAGTGTGACCCTGCCTATACCTTGATTTCAGACTCTTGGCCTCCAGAATGGTGAGAGAATAAATGACTGGTGTTTTAAGCCACCCAATTTGTGGTAACTAGTTATATCAGCCCTAGGGAACTAATTAATATTTGATCTATGTATAGAACTGTGAGTTCAGATCGATACATCAACTCTCATTCACCACTGCAGAGTTGATTCTATTTGCCTTCCATATTTTAAGTTTATTTATTGATGAGAGAGAGAAAACTTTGATTTGTTGTTCTACATTCATTAGTTGATTTTTGTATGTGCCCTGATTGGGGATTGAACCCACAACTTTGGTATATTGGGTCAATATTCTAACCAGCTGAGCTACCTGGCCAGGCTGCTTCTTTCCCATATTTCTAATTCTATTTTCTGACAACGAGAAGCCAGGTTTACATTGTGCTGAATAGATTGCCTTATTTGACCAGCCTCTCCACATGTATGTCCCAATCTCTCACCTCCTCCACACCCTTGTGCCTGGGAGGGGGCTGCCCTCCCCACTGACTCAGGCACTGGAGCCTAGCGGGTCTGTGTCCTGGGGCCTACCTCCCCACTCTGGGGTGCCTCCTGTTGGGGCACCCCCAGATACACCGACCTGCCCCACCTTCCTTGGCCTTTGGCCAGCATGGCTCATGGAAGACAAGGGAAAGGAAGGGCCAGGGGGATTATGTGGCCCCCATCCTTAACACCTTCATGCCCACCACACTGCCCTGCCCACTCTGGGTGACACCCTGCCCACCCACAGTGGTGCCAGAATTGGCCATGACCCTGCAGTGAGGCCAAACTGTGGCTTGAAGGGCACAGGTCTCACTTGGGAGAGCAGCAAGGCCCAGGCGATGCCCACCAGCAGTGCTTGCCCGGCAATTGACTCGGCAGGTCTTTCCCACTCAGCCTTGGCGTGGGTCCTGGAAGCAGTTCTGGAGGGCCAAAACCAACCTGGGGATTTTGGTTCTCTTTATTTAATCTAAGAAGAGGCATTTCTGGTGGCAACTGGATAATATTTATTTTCATTAGCTAGGCATCAATCTGCCCTGAAAAAAAACTTCAGATTCAATTTTAGAGATGAAGACTGACAGGCTTATAGATCCTCAAAGAGTGTGCAATAACTCCTCATAAAACAGCCTAAAAAATTATTTCTGATGGGTTTGACACTATGTAAAGAGCCTTTGCATGATAATACACCACCTTAAATTTTACAGCTGTTTAATACAAGCATGTCTTTTTGAAGACATGATCTGTGCATGATACATTGCCTTGAATTTTATAATGGTTAAATACAAGCATGTGTTTTCAAAGATTCATTCATTCATTAATCTATTTACTCAACACGGATCAGACACCTGGCTAAGCATAAGGGAACTCTTAGTCTGGTGGGAAGACAGATGGGCAAACCTGTAGTGCGATGCGAGAAGGGTGGATCGAAAGACACAGTGCACAGTGCGCAGCTGCCCCCATAGCCTTCACCACTGACGATCAAGCACAGCACCTGAGCACTCTAAGTGAAGGAAGATGCTTTGGGGCTCCCAGATATGAATACATATGAAAACCCAGACTTGAGAGTGGGCAGGAGCACAGACTTTGCTGCAGGGCTGAAAAGCACAGTAGGTGTCGCTCATGAAGAAGGTTCTGGTATGGCCTTTTCTTGCTCCTTCCTTCCTCGTGGAACTTGGTCAAGAGCAAAAGGTCTCAGGAGAGCACCTACCTGACTACGCTTAAGTAAGGCATCTGCCCGTGACCCTAGGGCTGGGGAAGGGAAGGACACGGGGAGGGGTGAAATCCGTTCCTCCGGTTTCAGCAGAGATGAGATAGGTGGCTGGTATTACCTTCTCACTAAGGTTGAACACTGTGCAGGTTGAGAAGTTATTCCCCAAAAGGAAATTTTATTCTATTTAGGAATGGAGAGTGGAAACTAGATACATTTTAAAACTTACCAATGACTCATACACGGCGTGGGAAGATAAGGGGGAAAGGCAAGCTTCACCTGAAAGTGGGAACTTGGGAAATTTCCAATGACATGAACCAAAAAGTCTTTCCTATTTCCCTTTTTGTTTTTTGCTTTAAGACCATTTGAGTTGGGTTATCTGTCATGTATAAACTCTCAGAAAGATTTCTGAGATACCCCTATAATTGCTGGTAGTGTTTTATTTCCTGTGAAAACATTCATTCCTATTTTTTCAATCTCTGAGAGACTTCAGTGCTGCTCATTTGACCCATATTAGGTGATTGATCCAGCTCATAATATCATACTTTAAAATTTTTTATTGATTTAATAGAGTAAGGGGGGGGAGGGAGGGAGGGAGGGAGAGAGAGAGAGAGAGAGAGAGAGAGAGAGAGAGAGAGAGAGAGAGATAGAGAGAGATTTGTTGTTCCATCATTTATGTGCCCTGACCAGGGATTGAACCCTCAACTTTGATGTATTGAGAGGATGTTCTACCAACTGAGCTACTTGCAGCTGTATCACCTTTTTATGTTAAATAATTTTTCTCAGATAGGTGGTATACTTTTATAATAATGTTTGTATGTACCTTTTGTAGTAGCCTAATATAACAAAGGTGATATTATATTCAAAATAGTTTTTTCTTGTAGAATTTTGAAATCTGCTTTTTAGGCACGCAGCTGACTGTGCTAGAGATGCAAAGACCTATGTAGTCATCAGTGTGCCCTCAGATCAGACGACTGGTCAGTCGCCACCCGGTCTCACCTGCACAGGCCTGCATGGTGGCTGTGGGGTACACCAGGCAGCATCAGACAGGTCCAGGTCAGCTCTGTCCCCACGGGAGACTAAAAAAGTAACCTCACTTGACAGTGTCACAATATCCTGCAAGGCTTTAGAACCATTAATTTATTCACATGAGAGTTTGCATGGGGTTTGTCACTATGATTATTATAATTTTTAAATGAGAAAACTGAAGTCTAGACATTTACCCCAAGTTGCTCACCTACTTGGCAATGCAATCTGAATTCCTAGGTGACTTTGCTTCTTGACACATATACCCACAGTACTAAGAACCCTTGCCATTTGCAATGTTATTTAGATAAGATTTAATCATGTGCCAATAATCATCATAAAGTACTTCATTTATTTATTTATATTTATTTTTAAAAAAGATTTTATTTATTATTTTTAGAGAGAGGGGAAGGAAGGGAGGCAGAGAGGGAGAGAGACATCAATATATTGTTGCCTTTCACCTGCCTCCAGCTATAGACCTGGCTTGCAACCTGGTTACGTGCTTTGGCTGGGAATTGAACCAGTGACTTTTGGGTTCGCAGGCCAGTGCCTTATCCACTGTGCCACCAGCCAGGACCATAAAGTATTTTTAAATGTTTCTTTCCATAATGCAGATGTGGGTTTTTAATCTGGGATTTTTTTCCTCTTAGATTTATCACTTGCAGAGGAAGTGGAAGAAGAGAAAATGTGCAAAAGTAACCTGCCACCAACCAGCAGCAATTTATGTGAACCACTGCTGTTACCCGGCCTGATAGCTAGTCTCCCAAACTGTGGTTGTGATTGAGAACATTTTTGTTGTCTTCAGAATTACTTTTTACTCTGTGACTGATTCTCTGTATACATCTGAACAATATTCATATTCAATCAAAAATCACTTCACAGTAGATGTATTTTGTAGGTCAGAAAATGTTGGAACTAATAAAGACAAACATTTTAATAAACCTTAGAAAAATTACTTTCCCCACAACTCACTTGCACACTCTCCTAGATAGAATCACACATAAAGCCTCAGATACCAAGGGACATAAAAATGAAGCACTGTTTCCTTTTTATTTGGTTTCTTTTCTCATCAATTAAACTAGGTCAGATGAAGTTTGGAGATAAATGACTACATAAATTAATCTCTCAAAATCCTAATGTGAACGGGAGTGGGAGTTGAAATGGATCCTGAATATTCCCTTGGCAAGTCCTAAGGGCTTACCCTTTGAAGAGCTGTGCCCTAGGGGCCAGGGTAATAAATGCACACAGACAGACAAAATTCCATGCTTTCATAGAGCTTACATTCTGGTCAGGGGTGGCAGAAAATGAACAAAGTAAAAATGTAAGTGTGTGTGTGTGTGTGTGTGTGTGTGTGTGTGTACATGCACATGATACTTTGGGGAAAAATAAAACAGAGGGATGGAGATAGGGACATTGTTGTAATTTCACAAAGTGGTTTGGAAATGCCTCATTGTGAGCTCTTCACTAGAACAAAAGTTTGAAGGAGAGAAAGAGAGAGAGAGACAGAGAGAGCCATGAGACTCCTAGGGGAGAAGATAGTTGTTTTTAAGACTGTAGATTAATGTTCTCATCCTCTTTCCTCCTTCTGGCCACATAGCAGGATGACATGTCATATCTCCTGGAACATGAATGCTTTGTCCAATGAAATGTGAGCTTCAGTGGTGAAGAACTTGAAAGAGGTATGGCATTTGTTGTGTCCCCTTTTCTGCCAGCAGAGTTCCAGTTAGAAGAGGCTTCATCATGTGGCATCTTGGTCAGAGTGACGGGGACCAGAGCCAACACCTTCCCTATGCATTCTGTTGCTTTAACCCTCAGGATTGGGGATAGTTTGTATTGCAGCAGGACCTGCCTTATCCTAATGTAACAGTGCTCTGGAAGAAGCAACAGCTTGTGCAAAGGCCCGTAGGTAGAGGCATACCTGGCACAGCACAGAGGCTATGTGGAGAAGAGACGCCAGGGAAACACTTCTGCTTGGGGCTGAGCAAGAGTCCTGGTCACTTCAGGTTCCTCGTGCAAGAAATCAACAGGAAGAAAAGGGGTCGCCATCCTGGCAGGGTTAACTGACCTGCTTGCTCTTCGAGGAGTGACTTCTGGGGAAAGGCAAGCATACATTTAGCATGCAATGATTCTTGGAGTATCTCCTTTGCCCAATTTTGGTGATAATTGACTCAAACAGTAGCCATGGCCTGTGAAGGGCATGGTGAGCAGGGATGAACCAGATCTTTCAGGCTTGAGGGTCTGGTTCACCCACCTGGTAAACCACCTTCACCAGTAGGGGGCGCTAGCCAAGGGTAATCTAGAATGCGTGGCTGAGGGTGATTGTTAAGATCAGTCACAGTTCTGAAACCAGAGGCAGCAGTGGGGCTATAGTTTGTCCCACTTCACTTCTTATAATTTTTCTCCAGGATGGTATGATTTACTACTGTACAAAGCAAATGGGTCTAAGCAGGGCAAGGTGTGAACTTCAGCATTTTGTGGCGTGCTGCTCAGAGACAACCTTCGGGACCCAAACATGCATTTCACCACCCACGGAGTGTGCCTACTCCCGGGGCACCTCCTCAGGAATTGCCTCGGGTAGAAGAGAACTGTCAGGATAGTCACCGACAGGTTAATTTGGGGAGTGCGAAGGCCTAGCCTCTTGCCTCCATCTGGGACATCTTTGAAGGAACGTGGCTGGCTCAGACGGTCCACGGGCCTGGCTGAGGTCTCCGTGGCTTCCTCAGTGCAGCCTCCTCTCTGCCCAGCCCTGCCCCTCCCTTCTGTGGTGGGCAGAATAATGGCCTCCCAGCGATATCTACACCGACTCCCCACACCCTGTGAATACCTTACCGGCAAAAGGAACTTTGCAGGTGTGATTAAGTTAAAGATCTGTAGATTACCAAAGGTAATCACAAAAGGTCCTCCTAAGAGAGCATTAGGAGGTCAAGACAAAACAGGCTGTGGTGCTGGCTTTGGAGACAGAGGAAGGGACCATAACTCATCTGGAAGATGAAAACGTCAAGAAAGTGGAAGTGGATTCTCCGTAAGAATGCCAGAAGGAATACAGACCTATCAACTCATTTTAGACGTCTGATGTCTAGAACTAGGAAAGAATAAATGGTGCTGTGTTAAGCCATAAAGTTTGTGGTAATTTGTTACATCAACAATGGGAAACTAATATCCTTCCCTTACAGAGTTTGAGAAAGCACGCTCTGAAAACTTCCAGCACACAAATCTTTGCTCAGAGTCTGTTTGCCAGGGAACATCCCACACGTAGACAGATTTCATGAGAAGAAAGAACCCCGTGGGGGATCCATTCAACTTAGTGGCCAAGAGACTTAGGTTTCTCCAGCTAAACACAACTGGACAATCACCTACATGTGACCTTCCCCTTTGGGTTTGAGGTAATTTTGCTATGCAGTAATAGTAGCCTGTATGGGGAGCCAGCATAGGCCATATTCAAAGTAGAGAATCACTGCAAGCAAGCCTGTGCCTAAAAATTGTAGATCTTATAGCAAGAGTCCAAATGGAGACCCACATACATGTCTAAATATTTAGGATTGTAAGTGAGCAAATTGTTAAATAAAATACATTCTGTTCTCCCATCCAAAAAATCTACATTCATGATGACAAAATAGAAAGTTGGCAAAAGAGAAAACACAACTGAATTTAATTATTATCACACATGTCTGTTCTATTGATGGGCTGGTGATGTCTGGATGAGTAACTGTTTCTTATGTAGAGACTTACACAGCTGCTATGTGCTGCTGCTGCAAATGCTGTCCTAATTTCCAAGTATCTCCTGAGTCAGGAATTAGAACATGGGAAAAAAAAAAAGAAAAAAGAAAAAAAGAAAGAAAAAAAAAAAAAAGAAAGAAAGAAAAGGAAAAGGAAGACAGCACTCCTGGGAAATTCTTTGGTATTCAATAGAATCTATTTCACAGTCAAGTTTTGTCAAGTGAATTAATTTCTCTCCATCTACCTGAGAAATTCTCCACCTCACATTTTCCCATACTCTAAAGCAGAGTTTATTGATGACACTGAAATATCATAAACTTTTATTAAGACATAGCCCCCTTTGGACTGAGGACATAGGGCAGGCAAGGAGGAAAGGCATTTCCATTGGGCCTGGACAGTCTTACCAGTCCGAGTGAATATTCAGGGTTACAGATGGTGCCCATGTCAGCACTGAGCACTGGATTTCAAGGGGTACAGTATCTCATCTGGTTTAATAAAAATTTTGGGGACTGTGCTTGTGATACGTAAAGCCCTTTAGAATATGGGATGAGGGCAGGGGTCCTTTATGCTATAAGGCCTCATAGGTCACCTGGTTTTGTGGATTGTAGATTGTGGATGGTGGGCATTGAGACTGCATCTGGACTGTCTACACCTGCTGGGTGTCCACTTGTTGACCATAAACCCACTTCTAAATGAACTCCTGTCCCCATGACACAGGGACAGGAGTCTGAGAAATAGCAATAGGAATCCATCTATGTGGGATTTGATCCACCTCCAACCTCCATACCCTCAACAACAAACACTGATGAGGCTGCGACTTACAGGTGAGTGGTTTGCATTCAGCCACTGTTTCCATAATTCATGTGTCACTGTTTTAGGCATAGCAGTGAGCAAAGCTCAGTTCCTACTTTACAAAGTAGGAAAAGGCTAAAGATCAACATGTAAACTAATAAGATAATTTTTTAGCATAGAAATAATTGCTATGAAGAAAATAAAGCAGGAAAATGGGGCAGGGGCAGGTGACTTTAGCAAAGGGGCCATGAAAGGGCTCTCTAGAGGGGTGACATTTGGGCTGATATACAATAACAGGAAGAGGCAATAATGTGAGCATCCGGCAGATTAGCTCATTGGATTTTCTGATATTAGAGGGTTAAGAAGAACCACTTTTTAAAATGGTTATTTAATTAAAATTTTTTTTCTGAAAACATGGTTGGCATACAGTTTCAGATGTACAAACTGGTGGTTTGATATTTTTCTACCTTACATTGTGATCACCACACTAAGTCTAGTAACTATCTGCCACCGTGCAGTTAACACAATATTATTAACTATATTCCCTTCACCTTTTTTATTCATCTCCCAAATTCCATAAATTGGTGCAGCCACCGCAAAGAACTGTGTACAGATTCCTCAACAAAACTAAAAATAGAACTACCATATGACCCAGCACTGCTGGGTCTTTGAAGAAAATGAAAACAGTAATTCGAAATGATATCTCTGCACCTGATGTTCACTGCAGCATTACTTAAAATAGCCAAAACATGGAAGCCATTGAGGTGTCCATCAATTAGATGAATGGATAAAGAAGATGTGAGATACACAAACACACACTGGAATATTACTCATCAATTACAAAAAGAACAATTTTTTACACTTCACTGTTTGATAATCATGTTTCTTTGGCCCACTTCCTGGATATAGTCTATAGTGTGACAAACATACAATCTTTCATATCGCTGGATCTTCCATCAACTCGATGAAAGAATACAGATGTGGAATATTTTGTGATTAGACCAAATCTGGCCTGAATTTAGAATGTATCCTACAAAATATTCTGCTTCAAAAGAATTTTTATATAAGCTATTTTACTGCTTCTTTTTCTCGAATTGCAACAAAGTAATGAAAAATTAAACATTAACTTCTAATTAATGTTTTTCTAATTAATTTTAATATGAAAGACTTAATTTACCTAGGTAGGTTTTTGAAAAGCTAAATCAACATAGAATGTGATTCTTGGAAACTTTGGAACTATACACATCATGAGAGTTTTACTTAAAGAACACTTAAAAATTTAAGCTTTTAGCCAATGTACCTTATTGAAACAAAGCACAACTTTAACATTTCTCAACTTGCAAGGGGAAATGTACCAGTTGGTTTTAAGAGAAGTATCATTCATATTTTGGGATTTTAAAAGAAGCACCAAATATTTTATCCATATAATGGAATTAAGGAATTGTTTTTCTTTTTTATTATTTTTAGAGAGAGGGAAAGAGAGAGAAGCAGAGAGGGAGAGAAACGTCAATGTATGGTTGCCTTTCACCTGCCTACAGCTATGGACCTGGCTGGAGACCTGGCTTGCAACCTGGTTTTGTGCTCGGGCTGGGAATCAAACCAGTGACCTTTGGGTTTGCAGGCCAGCGCCTTATCCACTGTGCTACCAGTCAGGGCTTTTGTTTTTCTTTTAATCTTTTCTAATTATATAGAGATTCATTAAATTTTGTTATTATTAGTAATTATAACAACATTTATTGTTATGTATGCCAGTCAATATACAAAGTGAGTTATATGCATCATTTCACGTAATTGTCACAGGATTGGTATAGGGCACCATTTTATTCCTATGTTATATTTGATAAAAATAAGCACAAGTTAAGTAACTTGTCCAAAGTCACACAGTGGGAAATGATAGAATCAGAAACTGAACCCAAGAAGTCTTGACTTCCGAGTCAACCTAATGCTAGAGACCATGACAATACTTTTCTAATGCTAGAGACTATGACAATAATTTTCTATATATTTTGTACTATTTTAGTTATTATTCTTTATAATATAATTATTTTCAACATTAATCTAAAGTTAATTTCATCCTTTGAGTTTGTTTTCTTAAATAATTATAACTACAGAAATTCAGTGGTTTATTAAAATATTTTTTTTGCAAAATGAAACTTTATTCTAAAATGTACCCCAAATTGTAAGACACAAATACCACTGAAACAGATAAATGCCTATGTATAGTGAACAATGAAATATAAAGAATGTAATTTTAGCCTTTTTAAGAAGTCTTCATCAATAAAACCCAATGTAAGTTTTTTGGTTTCAAAACAATTTAAATTATAAACATGAACTCTAGCATAATTCCAAAAACAAAATCAAAGGAAAATACAAAACTATACAAAACTGTGAGTTCAAGTACAAAAGCAACATATGTATGTACACTTGTTGAAACTGTGCAGATTTGTAGAGGGCATCATATTAATTGTAGTTTAATTCAGGACTAATTGTATACCAACTAAAGAAAAACATCTACAACAAATCATAGAGTGATGAATGAAGATTTTAAAAAATGACTATCAAAAGATTTGTATCCAAAATCTCCACTATCACTAGGGAACTACCTCCTCTTCCTCATTTGTTAACTTCATAATATATCAGAAATGGAAGCTGTGTGGAAAGAGGCAAAATCTGATGAGTTAATGGGTTCCAAATTGATATGTGTTTTTGAAATGCCCAATAAAAATGATAAATTGAATGACATGGAAACTAGCAAAGCTATTCTGCTGAATGCATGTAAACAAGATGTGAAACCACATAGTGGTTCACTCAATGATGCTGAAACAAGGCAACTCATGCAAGAGTGTAAAAGACTTGAGGGAGAAATGATGAAGCTCTCAGAAGAAAATCAATACCTGAGAGATGAAGGCTTAAGGCTCAGAATGGCAACCCACTCAGATAGACCTGGATGGACCCCAACTGCATCCTTCAGAGAGAATGTCACCAGACCTCTCCCTTCACTTGTAATTGTAGCCATGTTCAATGGATTCTTTCTAGGGAACTTCACCTTGCACAGTGAAACATACAGAGGCCTATTTCTTTTAGTTCCCCTTGACCAGAAAAACTGTTTCCACATTCCATTGGTAGTATGGCCCATGGTGACCATTTGTGTGTGTGTGTGTGTATGCGCACAGAGTCACATAGGCTTTGCCTTTAATGATATCTGAGGGTTAGAAAACACAATAAAAGCAAACTGTTCAGCTACTGGACAAATTACGTACTACCAGATCATCACTAGCAGGTGTCACTTGCACATTCAGTCCCTCATTTCATAAATTCATAAAAAGGAAATGTCCTTTCTTCGTGGTTTTAATAAAAGTTCAAGAATTGTTCAGTATGGCATATGTTATTTTAATAATCCTTTTAAATTTTATCTGTTGCTGTTACTTCTTGAAATGATTTATTTAGGTTGCTAATCCCACTCATTCAGGAAATGTCCAGAGGTATTCTGTGGGGAAATGGTGCTTCTTATAGTGTTAATTTCCTCCTTTACTTTTGCTAATGTCAAGTTAGAAATTTTCTTATCCCTTGTGAGGCAGTTGTTGACTGAATTTTTCATTCTTACAATTCTCTCCCATAGTATTTAACATAAAAATTATTAAAAATTATGTGAATTTCCTATTGAGCAAATTAGATTTCAGTTGATCAAATAATGAAGGCCCTGGCTGGTGGCACAGTGGATAAGGTGCCAGCCTGTGAACCAAAAGGTTGCTGGTTCGATTCCCCAGCCAGGGCACATAACCAGGTGGCAAACCAGGTCTCCAGCCAGGTCCATAGCTGGAGGCAGGTGAAAGGTAACCACACATTGATGTCTCTCCCTCTCTGCCTCTCTCCCTTTCCCTCTCTCTAAAAATAATAAAATCTTAAAAAAAAAAAAACTAGATAACTAATTTCTTCATTTACAAGTATTTTCTATGTGCTCTATTGTGAAAGGAAGAATGACAGTGACCAGAGGGATGCGGGGAGGAGCAGAGGTGGGAAAACAAGGGCAAGGGTTTAGTCGAGGAGCTGGTGTGAATGACCCATGGACATGGATGAGGGGGAAAACTAACTGTGGGAGAGGCAGTTGGGTGAGTGATGGGGAAAAATGAAACAATTGTAATACAACAACAATAATAAAAGGAAAATAGACATTTTCCCCCTTTTGAAGTTACAATCCCTAGCCTCCTACCTTAACCCATGCTCTTTGCATTAAATATGGCTTAAGAAAGGAGTCTCAGTGATTTAGACAGAAGCTGTCAAACTTTCTGTCCCCCCAAAAAAGTGTGTTGTACTCACAGAGAGTAAGCAAATGGAATTCATTCAAAGAGGACAGAGGAGCCAATTCACAAAGCCATTTCCCAGGTCCTCTGCAGTAATATCTCTCTCCTGGCCTCATCCCTTCTGGATTTAAAGGTCAAAGAAAACTTCCTACATCCACCTTCTCTTCTGGATTTAAAGGTCAAAGAAAACTTCCTACATCCAACTTCATATCTCAGTGCACTAGCTAAATATCTCACAAAAGATTTCCTAATGGGAAACTAATCTTATAATTCCAGAATTGTGCAGCCTGCTTTCCAGTTGAAATAGTTCTACATACAAACATTCTCAGAAACCAGTTTTTCTTACATCTGATTTTATAATTCAGTTTTTTTCCATGTACTCTTTTAGCATAATCACTGAAAATTAAAATTAGCAGACATATAACTAAAGAATGTCTTGAACTCTAAGCGATTCTAAATATTTAAGCTCAATTTTTAATCTTTTAAACAAATGATGAAATCTAAGTTAAATTTATTTACTTGTTTTTAAGATTTTATTTATTATTTCCAGAGAGAGAGAGAGGAAGGGAGAGAAGCAGAGAGGGAGAGAAACATCAGTGTATGGTTGCCTTTCACCTGCCTCCAGCCACGGACCTGGCTGGAGACCTGGCTTGCAACCTGGCTATGTGCCCTGGCTGGGGAATCGAGCCAGCGATCTCTGGGTTCGCAGGCCGGTGCCTTATCCACTGTGCTACCCAGCCAGGGCTAAATTAAATTTATTAAAGTATTTAAAGAGTTTGAAAGTTGAAATATATTAATAAATCATTATTTGCACATACATACTACATTCTATATGCCCAAGGCCAAAATTACTTAGGCATTTTCACAACTGTCTTTTAGTTAAATTCCTAGATTCCCAATTCTATAGATCTTTTGTGTATAGTGTTTTATGACAAAATAATTTGTAGTTTTTTAACTGTTGGTATTTGCATCTGGAAACAGTTGGAATCATGTAGGGATCTAAAACATTAAGCCTATAGTGTACATTTTCATCTTGAGCAGGAAGAAATCCTTCACAATAGTTTAGGGAAAATGGTATACCTTCAACTTCTGAAATTTATGTGGCTGTTTACTGATTAATCTGGAATCTTGGCAAATGCTCATTTTCTACTCATTAGGAGTAAGAACATCTGTTTGTGCAACTCGGATAGGAAAAGACCTGTGGTTTAATCATTTATCTATCCCCAAACTCTTCAGTTTAACAAACACATTCCCACTGTCACCTTTGTGCATAAGGGGGATGAACAGAACTTTGTTTTCTGGGGTCCAATGTGGGAATTTGAGTCATGGTAAATTGGATGAGAAGCAATACTACCAAGTATACCAGAAAGATGTTTTTATTTTAAACAGATTTCAAATAAATATCAAAATTCTCTGGAACATACTTGTACACTTTTTCTCCCTTTATTTTGTGTTTTCTGAAGTGCCTGCTGCTAGAGCAAAACAAAGTATTTCTAGTTACGTGAAGGAAAAAAATTTATAATAGTTACTCATTTTTACAAATACATTGTTCAATAACTCTTACACAGAAATATGCAAATAGTTCTAGAGCTTGAAAATAGGCTGGTAAATAGCTTTCCAAACAAGGTTTTAAATCAACTGGGGAGTAGAGTAACCAGAGACAGATTGCCATACTTCCATTCACCCTAGACCACTTCCCCAATGAGATGATTTCAGAGGCTCATTTTAGAGACATTCAGAGCACCCAAGTTCTACAGATATTGGGCCTTGGATGCTTTATACTCAAACTGAGCATCACTGGACCGTAACTTTGCACTCAGAAATCTTTCAGGGAAGATTACCATTTTTAAGAAGTGCCTGAGATTATTGCACTGCCTATTTCACATGATATTTTTGATAAATAGACTAAATATTTATTTTTAAAATTTAAAAAATTAACAATTTTTATTCTTTTGCAGCTAGCTTTCTCTTTTTGCTTTAATAAATTTGGGGCTTTATTATTTTTACTTGTTTTTAACTTTTATTTTTCAGTTACAGTTTACATTCAGTATTATTTTGTATTCCTTTTGGGTGTACAGCAAAGTGGTTAAATTATTGTACTTTACATAGTATTCCCACAGTATTTCTTGTGTCCACCCGGCACCATACAGGCATTACATTATTAGTACCTATATTCCTCATGCTATATTTACATTTCTATTACTATTTTGTAACTACCAATTTGTACTTAATAGTCTAAAATTTTAAATTCTGGTGACTCAATATTGGGAATTTGGCTATGGCATGATTTTGTGGACAAAATTATCTGAGAAATACTGGCAGTAAATTTACTAATCCATCTGTAGTACAAATTAAGTATGGTTCTTATGTTGGTTTTAATTTGGCTACTTATTCAGTTCCATAAATGTTTTCTTATTAGTGGCAGTCATACTGAGCATTTCAATTTTTTCTTTTCTTTCTTTTTAAATTGATCATGAGAGTATGTTTATTAAGACTGGGGACAGTAAAATAAGGAAGGGCCAAGGATAGAAGCAACATGAGAGAGCCTGGATGAGGCTGCTCTGGCTCTCTAGAATGTCCGGGAAGGATGTGAGGAAGTGAGCCTAGACAGGGTTGCTGGAGAACGGGCCTTGCAGACAGGTTCAGGGGGTTAGCCCAGGGTCAGCTGCTGCTGCCCACTGCTCCTCTAGCTGCAAATTTCATGGGGACCCTACAGAGTTACCAAAAGAAAGAACATTCACTCCAAAAGAAAATTCAAGTGCGTGTGCCTCAAGGAGGATGCATCTGAGCATTTCAATTTTGAATCTGGGTATTAGTTTGAGAAGTCCCATGGTGACATTGATTTGCAATCATAGTACTTCTATTTTCATTTAACATATTAATAGAATGGCCTATATTTTTTAAGGTGTTAACTGGATTTTCTTTTTTCAAATGGTGTAAGTTTAGCTCTACGGGGATTTTTCATTAAATCAAAAAATGTACGTAGGTAAGTTCTTCTTAAAGATTTGGGTAGTTATTTGTTCATTGTCATAGCATACTGAGCTCTCAAAATTCATACCACTTTCAATGATCAATAATGTGTTAAAACAATTTGGAGACCATTAAGTATGTGTACTATGTCTCCCATCATAAGTGATGACTTACTCGATGAAGATATGGTCAGCACCATAGAGACTATGTAGACAATGCATTTGGCTTTCCAATTCTTAAACTTTCTTTCCCTGAAAAATATTTACATAGACGAGCAACATAGAGTACTTTTATACAACCTGTACTAATTTACGTCATATGTGATAGCCATTATGACATTGTGAGCACATTTAGAAGCATTTTTTTCACATGGCATGACTAGGTATCAAGACTTTCTTTCCTGTTACCATCAAGAGTCACAAGTTACAGATGCAAAGATACAACATTGTGAGGAAAATCTGAGATTGCTGTGCACTGAGAAATGCAGCTACAGCCAAGCCCAGCCCAGCACGTACTTCAAGGCAGGCTTTGCAAGCCGAGTGAGAAAGCCACACCTTTAAATGTACTATGGGTATTGGCAATAAACTTCTGCAATTACTTTTATTTAATTTTTATACCTTTTTTTTTTTTTTAAGGATAAATGGGTTAAGAATACTTTGAGCTATGAGGACAAACACTTGACTATTCATCTTGTTTGGGATGCAGACAAACTAACCCCTTTCCCTTCATTTTGGACTCTCACACTGTCATCTCAGTCACCAAGAGGAGGTAAGGGGGAATTCAACTAATTCTGCTGACTTTAATTTATCTTTGCTACTCTTGCCTCAAATCTGCATATTGCTGCTGTCATTAAGAACCATTTTTGCACTATTTAGAAATAGTTCCAGAAAATTCTTAATTATATGACTTCTACTTGCTTTAAATTTAGGGACCCTTCAGTTGCCTTTGCTGCTACCTACCCTCTATTTCCCAGAAATACAGACACACCTTTGCCTGATGAATTACTTGAGGTTGCAGTTGGCTCAATAAGGTATCTGGCCATTGGGATGTACAGTGTTTTCTTTTCTAATCACTGTGTATAAATGTGCTGCATCACTGAGCTAGAAGACCCTTTTTGGATCAAAACCGTAAGTAGAAATACTTAGTATTTAAATACTGTTAAACTCTGTGAAATCACTATTTGAAGAAATCATTTATACATTTAATTGGTATCTAGGACGAATTCTTAAGTAAAATGATAGACCTCCTTCTCCTCTATTTTTTAATTGATTGATACTGTATTTAAACTAAAATAATAAAAAATTCAAATAGTTCATCCATTTCTCACACCCCTGCCTCTTGCAACCACCAATCTGTTCTCTGTATCGATAACCTATTTTTTTAAGTCTACATAGGAGAAGCTGTACAGCATTTGTCTTTCTATATCTGATTTATTCCACTGATATTCTTATTCATCCATTGAGTAGAATGGGAGCCCTACATCAGCATCTTCACCGGGGCAATGGTGAGCTGGGGCAACTATGTGTATAAGTCAGCAAAGAGATGAATGTACCCAAAGAGAAGCATTGTTTTGCATCAATTATCAGCATAATTGCTTCAGATTTCCACATTATATATAATCCTATTTGGAATAAAATACCAATCTTTTGTCCATTAACACGTATCTGTTTGCTAAGATTAGGTTTTTTTTTGAGTTCTAAGTTTAGTTATCTGACCACATAGAGCCAACTACTCATCGTAGCCTTTTCTTAAACGCATATAAATTCTTTTATATATTGTAGATTCCTGGTGTTTATATGAGGTAAAATGTCTATATCAATGATATATACCGATGTCCACATTGCAGAGGTAAAAGTTTTATGTTTGTTTGTGTAGAAAATAATAATAAATAACAATGCAAGAATAAACTGTTTCATGTACTCACAACTGTAAATCTACTTTTGCCCCACACTGTGTTTCTGCTAGCTTCACATGAAACTTGTATTCATATATAAAAGTTTTTCAATAGGTAATAAAGCAGAAGCTAACAACTAAATGAAAAGCATAGAACCTAAATGAAAAGTTGTATTTTAAAATTAAATGTGAAAACAGGTGCCAAATTAAGGAACATTTATATAAATATTTATGGCAACTTTTCCCATTACACAGGTAGCTCAAATATTCGTACAGGAACATTAAGCACTGAGTCTATTTGTGAATAAATGCAACAATGGGCACGGAGCACAGGTGCGCAAGCACACGCACAGGGTTGCTAACGTTACAGAACGTGTCAGGTAACTGGTGGCCACATTTGAATTAAGATTACTGAGGGTCATCCCAGATTCCAATTGTATTTACACACACATGGTACATTTATAAAAACCTTACAAATAATCCTATTGTTCCAGGAAGACACTTATAGGTAACAATTTAACACATATAGGAAGAAAATGTCTTAAATTCGTATAATCACAATGAGATATATTAAACAGTTCAATAAGCTGATGGCTATTATGAATAAAGAATTCACAATAAAGACTTTCCCATTTTTCAGGTGTGACCAAATAGCATGTCCTTCCTTTATTCTAATGCAGTCTATTAAGTTTTTCATGGTCTTAATGCAAGAAAAGTAAGACATTTTGAAATATGATCTGATAGAAAGTCATATACACATTTTAATCAGTAGTTTACACTAAGGAAATTTCTAGAATGTTACTAAATTTAAAGTATGTAAACCAGACAGATTGTTTGAAGTTTCCTAATAAGTAGGCGGTTTATTATATTTTACTGAGCAATTTTACCATGATATAATGGAAATTGAGCTGACATCGTATAGTATTGTGTTCTGAGAGCACTGTGAGGAATCCAAATTTCACTTTCTTGGCACGGTACGGAGGTCATTTGGTGGAAATAAGAAAGTGGGATCAAGTTTTAATGTGAACTGGGAATAAACTTTTATATATTTTTTCTAGGGATATTAACACTCACTTTTGTCGTATTAATTGCCCAGTTCACTTTAAACATGAGACACTAAATATTCCTAGGAATAGATCATAACATTTCGATGACTGGGATAATCAAAATGAGTCCAATTTATCCTGGATACAGTATGTACATCCACAAAGAGAGAGGACACAAGCTATAATTCTACACAGGAAAATACATAGTCCACTTTAAAATTTATAATATCTATTAGAGTGCTGTATTTAGTTCGTAAGGATGTAGACAGCAAAAATATTCACATTAAGCTACTTACAGAAATTATGTTTCTTTTATGGAGGAAGACCAATTATACTATGTTAACAGGAAAAAATTAAAAAGAAAAGTTCTGTTTAGGAGACTTATTCAACTGAGATTTAAAAAAATTATATTGTTTAGAAGAGGAATTAGTCATGTCAGGTGGTTTTCATCTGTAGGTGATCTTTTTCAATGAGTTACAGTTCCATGGGTAATGGTGAAATAAATTAATGTCAATTCCATTTCATATAAACAAATGTCATCATGAAAAAACTATATGTAGGTCCTAGTTGGGTAGCTCAGTTGGTCAGAGCTTTGTCCCCATATGCTCTAACTGGGTTCAATCCTCAGTCAGGATCAGGCGCTATGAGAGTCAACCAATGAATGCATAAATAAGTGGAACAACAAGTCGATGTCTCTCTTCCCCTCTCTCTCTCTCTCAAATCAATAAATAAATATTAAAAAATGAACTATATGTAATTATTGCACAATTCCTGGCAGTGAGGTGACCAATGGTTAAATGATCATTTACGCACTTACCTTCAGGTGCAGCACCTTCACAAGGTGGCCTAATGTGGATAAGCTAACAGAGGCACGTTAAAGCTGGACGTGGGAGATCCATTTGCTTATGTCACATACTACTCTCTTTTCAGCCCAAGTCACTTTCATCATATACTTATGAAATAAAATGCAATCAAGGGAAAGAATTATGTTTAACAGTTACCAGCTGTGCTATAACATAATGTAATCATAGTGGGAGTGTTTTGTGAGCAAACTTTACACTACCACCCTCAACACATATGTGCACACACGCACACACACACACACAGTATGTGAAATGGAAGTGTATTCATAGACGTTCACCATTTTTTCTTTGACTTTTCAGGATTTCTCAAGGTGTGGTTCACAGAGCCATGGAGCCCCTTTCAACCGGGCACCCCAAGTAAACACAGACTACTCCTCATAGTGAACAAGAAACTTACTTCACCAAGAGGGGATTAGAAAAAAGGGCAAATCCACTTTTTGGAAAATACTTTTGGCAAGTTTTCCCTTCATGTTCAACTTCTCCCCACTATATACTCCTACACTACTTGTATCAGTTAGTGTTTTTATGGAAAGAGAATTATACTACATTAAACACAAAAATGATGGAAAAGCTGGAGTCAAAATACTACCATGTTTTCCAAAATGAAGTAGCTGTGATTTGTGACACTGTTTCTGATTAACAGTAATAATCAAGAAATGCAAATTAAGAGTGATTCCCCCTGGGAAAACCATGTACCATATGAAGAAAATTGGAAGGGCTAAGAAAGTAAAAATTGGTTCAGTCTGTCTCTTATTTCTACTGGAGAGTGCAGGGACTGAGTTGGGCGTGGGGGAGGGGGTTGCATGGAGGAAGCCAAGGAAGAAACGAGTCAAGATGTTGAAGTTTGAAGGATGAGGACAAACTACCTGCCAAGGGAGCAGTGCTGGCTGCTTTGATGAACAGTCCCAGAATGACAATGTGAAGAAATGGTGCGGACAGATGCAGGGCTTCCTCCTGTCCCAAACTGAACTCTGATTTCATTGGCTGTCTTTTAAACTACAGGAAGAGTGGTAACGAAATGGTCCTATGAAATGCAACAGAGTTCAGATATGTCAGAGAATCGCAAAAATAAAATTACGAGTTTTCTCTATTTTATTCCTAGAAGGAAAGGGGTGTTTGGGGAACTCTCCACGGCTCAGAGAGCAACATTAATATCTAATCTTTGGCAGGAGAGAAATCTTAACCTCAGATTCCTAGCTGTGAAATTCCTATCATTAGCTCAAACCAGAACACTTGGAAAGGAGCACAAAGGCTCACCCATCAAACATGTGGTGTGACCAGAACAACAGCTCTCTGCAGCCTTTCTTCCTTTGGCCAATGTTGCTGGAAGAAAGGCAGCTGGTTATGAATATACATACCTTGGAAAGAATTCAACATGTATCTCCAACTGGGTGAGTTAGGCAGAATGCAAAGCAAAGTAATAAGAAGTAATGATTTCATCTATTACTTATTTTCATACTTCATATGAGTATTTTGTATGTTCAAGGTGGGCAAGAACTGTTGATATTATTACGGTGAGGTGATACATGTAAAAATAACTCTGGAATATGTACTTTATATCAAGACCAAACAAATGCATGGGTAGAGATGAAAACTAGAAAAGAAAAGATTTAGTGGTCTTGTTATAAGAGAAAGGAGAGGGTTTAAATGATTCAAACCTAAACAAAAATTAATATACAGGCATACTATCCTACATTTGGTACACAAGAAAATTATTTTATATTAAAATTAAGTATCCTTATTTTCTGATATTCTTGAATATGATTTTCTTTTTAAAAATAAAATTTTCTACTATTTCAGGAATTTAAAACATTTGAAATAGATCTTTTTAACCTGGGTTCCGAGAGAGAAAGATGAATAATTACTTAGGATGAGTTGATTGCTATACCTTGAATAAGCAAATTTTACTTTTTTGACCAAATATGCTAGAAATAATGGGACCCATATTGCTGCCTATATTCTAATATTACCCCTAACATAAAGGGTAAAATAAGGTTCATGATTCTTTGTGATAATAAGAAACAATACCTTCATAGAAGGCAAATAAAAAAAATTGAAGATCAGTGACAATAAAAAAAAAAGAGACAGCAAAATGTTAAAAAATTCTAGATTAAGCTTAATCATAGGACTGTCAGTGTTCACGCAGTTATCACAAACAGTGAAAGTTAAAGTTATTCTTGGTAAATTTATGTGTCAGTACAAAGTGTCATCTTCAGGTTACCTGAGCTTCAGGGAAACACCTTTTGGTTCGAATTCTTCATGAAAGTTCTTGGATCATGAGGCCAGCATGCAGTCCTAGACTCCCGCACACTATTTGATTAATAGCAACTCATTTGATTAGAACTTACATCTGAAACACAAATTTAATTCAGCCTAATTTTCCCCTTCAACAGTTCTTCCCAGTAACCCTGCCATGCACAGGCAAAAATCTGTTTTTTCATAAGGAATAAATCATTATAAATTTGAGAGAAATAGGTCATCTGGGATCAGGAATTAGCAAATATCATGTTAGAGACCATTAAGCCTAAAAGAAGAGGTTCTGTTACCTGAAATTAAACAATGCTTTTCAAAATCTTTGGAGTTTGGAAATATAGTTGATGTTTATCAATGGCTATTTTCACCACAAATTTAATACGAAGTAATCACCAACTTATCTTTGAGTCTACAATTAAAGTTGTCACACTTTTCTATTATGAATTTGGTGTTTGTACATACAATTACACACAAAAACTCTATCTGTAAAGTTCCACAGAGCAAGGACCTTTCGTAAGAAAAGTGGTTAAAAAATGTTTTTTTCTAACATGTACTCATTTTATTTCTGAACAGTTACACAATGTAGATTGAGCCTGCTGAAGTCAATGGCCAAATGAAATGCAGCTACTCTAAATGATCTTCCTCTCAATCAAAGTTCTACATCTGGGGAAGAGAGGAGGTGCTCTGCTGCCAGAGAAAACGGGTGTCCAGGACAGACCGGTTACAGTCAATTCTGCTGCTAAGAAGCAAGATACCTGGACACAAAGGCAGCCTTCCAGAGCCTTTTGGGTGTGGTAAAAACTCTTCCTCCTGGTGTTGAAAGTCTCAGTTATTTGAATGCATTTTCTTTGCAAAGTCTATGTGAAAATGTCAGAATAAAAATCAGATACCATTTCGCAATAAGGTTATTAAAAATTTACCTTTAGTTTTCCTGGTGAGAAATGACAAATTCAAGCAAATGGTTTTCTTACGATTTCTGTTCTTTATCAGGTTAAAGAGAAAATATGTTGCTAAAAATATGACAAGCCCTGTCTGTCACTTTATGGCTCTAGTCTAAGCAATTGGTCTGAATTATTAATTTTCTGTATCATCTAAGACAGACAAATCAAGAATTTCATCCAAAGCAGTTATCGAAGAAATATACTATTCGGTCCCAACTAGGCTTTTGTTGAAGCATTTTCTTTTAAACAAAAGGTACAAAAATACTTTCATTGAAGGTCACTGAGACATTATTTGATTTGACATTAAGATGAAGACACAGTTGTTTCTTCTTCTTCTTCTTTTTCTTCTTCTTCTTCTTCTCTTTGAGACAGTACACTTTGTGATTTCACAGGGTAACGTGCATCAGACGCAATTTAATGAAAGCTCTCAAATAAGCGATTTTATTCCTATCCATGATTGCAGACATTTACAAAACCATAACATCTGAGTTCACCTTAAAAAATAACTTATATAAAGCAGTGATATACACAGCACAAAATAGTTGAGGGAGGGGCAGGAGCAACTTTTAATAATTAAAATGTAAACGTGAAAAAAAGGATGGAATAAAAGTCCCTACTTATTTCTACTTAAGATGTCATGGGATAATATTTTACAATGTCCTGTGGGTCAATGTATGCATGTGTATATGTCCATATAACATACACATATACAATACATTCTCTTTCCCACACATATACATACACAGATAATTATTTGCAGTTCATTTTAGGGCAATTCTAATATGCCGCTCCGTACAGTTGTTTGAATCACGTTTGGACCCGCTTTCTTCACAAAACAGGGGAGAGAGCAGGAAATAAAAATGTTGGTTTGGTGTGACTGAGATTCCTTTGTTTAACTGTACACTGTGATGAATAATTTTCTTCCCTAGTAGTTCTGTGAAGGGCTGACTCACTGTGGTTTTCATGAGGAGACTTGGTAATGGATCACACACTCATTGTCATGCTAGGGGAGTACTAGAAAGAAAGAAGAATCCATATTTTAACAACAATTCTTTTACAGACCACTAATGTTCTTTGTGGTAAATAATGTAACTATGAATTTTAATCCTTTATAATCTTTTGCGCTCAAGCTTTTAACCTTGTACAACATAAAAATAAACTTTAAAAAGCGTACTAACTTAGTCTTGAAATTTTTATCATTTCCTTTGAAATGTAACAAGTCACATTCTCTCCCTGGATTTAGGTAGATGATAATTATTCAGTCCCTCAGCTTTTTCCTCCCAGTCAGATTTATGTTTCATGGGCATTTATTACAATTTGGGTAAATCCAGCCCAAGGTTGAATCACAATGAAATAAGTATGAGGGATAGACATGGGAGGTCACCTAACCTTTCTGTGCTTTAGTTTCCTCACCTATAAAATAGGTTTAATAGTAACATCCACTAAAGGGGGTTTGGGAGGATTAAATATATAATTCTTAAAACCATGTATTTATGAAATACACAGAAAATGCTCAGTAAATATTTGATTAGTAGTGGGAGGGAAACATAACAAAACAGAAATCAAGTCCTAGCTGGCCCTAAGAAGTTATCATTAAGGCAGTTAGAATACTTAAGAACCTAGCTACACTTTAGCATATACACATCTTTCCCTAATCCAATCTCAATCCATAAAAACATGACAAGCCCTGTCTGTCACTTTATGGCTCTGGTCTGGGTGGGTGGGTGGAGGGTGCTGTTATGTGACTTGTCAGTTTGATGAAGGTAATGGCTGGTAAAAGGTGAGGCTTTCTGAAATTTGGAAGTGGCCTTAGAGATGATTGAGACAGCAACTGAGAGGTTATTTTGATGATTATGCCAATCTCCCCTCATATTCTTGAGGAACAGGCTGTGATAGAGAGGTTCTACAGCAGCACTAGGCAACAGGGCTTTTTTCAACGGGGGACATGTTTTAAGGCTGTGCTGTCCAACATGGGAGCCACCAGCTCCTGTCGCTACTGAGCGCACCGTATTGGACAGCACAGTTCTACATTTTCTGACACAAGGGGAGGGAGAGGAATCCCAAAAGGCAGGGGTCTCCGGAGAACAGTGTTTCTAAATTAAAATATGCACATGGGCCCTGTACACTATAAATGTTTTATTAGGACCAGGGCAAAAGGGAATCCCTTTTAACATGCCAATGATGACCATGCCTCATGGAAAGAGGGAGACAGAGTTGAGGGGTTCCACCCAAGGCTGCAGGGACTTAGCCTGGAAAGGTGATGATCCTGGGAAAGGGAGCAGATGGGACAGAATGAGGTGAATTCTGCAGGAACCAGAAATGAGGTAAAAGTATGTACTGAGAGAAGAAAGGATTTAGTAATACCGAGAAAACAAGATTTCTCCAAGGAAGATCACAGGGGAGCAACGGCTCCACTGGCAGAGGTTATCAGGCATTCATTTAGGGCTCAAATTAAAAAAAAAAAAAATGCATTGATCCTGAATGAAGGTGGAGGGTCTGAAAACAGGGCACTGAATCATAGGGGAGGATTGTTAATCTTTTACACACAGGTTAAACCAAGAAAAATCTACTGTTAACCACTTAACTTCACTTTTCCTTGCAGTGTAAGAAAACTAAGCTATGGGTACTACTGACTCTGTATGCTGTTTTACAGCAAGGAGGGTGATTTTAAAAAGGAGACTGCCAGAGAAGAGACAGGGGATTCAGTTTGCTAGGAAACATCTCCCCTTTACCCCTGAGAGTGGCAGCAAAAAAAATCAAAGCAACAAAAACCAACAACCACCATGAAAAGGACTGATGAGATGGTGCTTCCCCCGCCACTGCTAGGGAAACCCCCATTGCATCAGCAGATTCCACACAAGTCTCCCATCATAAGTGATGACAGCCAGCATCAATGTGCTATTCGTGGCTCTTGATGAAACAAACTATGTTTTGGTATTTTACTTTCAGGGGTAAGAATAAACAACAGGGAGATAAATGGATACTAAGGTTTTATTACAAGTAGAAAAACTTAGAGAATATGACAAAAAGGGCACAGAAAAATTTAAACTGTGCTTTCTAGAGTCACTGTTGTTTACAGTAAGAATCAGTGATCCAATCAGTGCCATCCAATAGAATTTTCTGTGATCATGGAGTTTTCCATGCTGTCCAATACAATAGTTATCAGCCACACATGTCTACTGAACTCTTACAAGGTACCTAGTGCGATTTAGGGAGTGAAATTTTAGTTGTGTTTAACGGTAATTAATTTAAGTATAAATAACACAGCTAGATCAATTATTATTTTAAGACAAAAATTTTATTGGGTATATTGTGCCAATAACTTAAAAATAGTAAAAGATTCTAAAGCATTCCAGAAAGAGCTTCAAAGGAAATGTCTGAAAAATATTTTTTGGAGAAGTCATAATGAACCCTAAGAGAACATCTTATGTAATGCAAATCCTAGATCATTAGGATTTGAAAAATCCTGAATTCTTTTTTCACTAGATTAATCCAGTTCATTCATGTGACATAGATGTCATGTAATGTTAGGGGATACAGCTGTATTGTAACCTTCATTCTAACATGCACTGTTAAAAGTATGAGTATATGTAAGTAAATATATATGCACAATCTCTGCAAGTCAAGCATGTTTGTTGGTTGCTACCATCTCTTCACACTGGCAATTGCTAAGATTTTTAACTGTGACATTTCAAATGTTTTATAGAAAAATGAAAACTTGTGACAGGTTCACTGGGAAGTTAGGAAAGCTAGGCTTATCCTGGAAGGAAACTATGTGGAAAAATGAGGTACAAAAAGAGAGAAAATAAGGGTTAGATTCAGTCAGAAAGGAGGCAGCAGCTCCAAGTAATGTAACTCAGAAAAAATGAGCAAGCATCTAATAATATTTAATGTGTGACTAGCGCAAGTAACTGTAAGATGATGCTCTACATATATTTGGTGCAGTGTAACAGATTGTACTGATGTGCGAATGTCCACATAAGTGATGCGCTGTTTGCACTGCTAAGGCTGATCTGCTTCTGCCTTTACTGAACATGCTTTCACCACGTAAAATTAAGGAACACTGCACAATTTCTAGAACAACTCACATAACATACATGTAAAAGGAATTTCACTATTAGTTACTATTCTTCAGAGTAGAAGATAAGTGGCTTAGAGTTTTCCAGAAGAAAAGGAAGAGTAGGTGTTAAATGGGTTATCAGATGTAGGGACATTAAATATTCATGGTGTACTGTCCTGAGACCACACAGCAATGTCTGTATCATATGGCTTCGTCAATATGTGGAGGCATATTGTAATGTTGGTGCCAGAATGTTGCGCTATCAGGTTGCCGTTTCAAGACTACTGAGGTTGCTTCTCTTCAAGCAAATGATAAAATGGCTCTTATAAAGCTGTTGACAGCATTAGTGATTGGTTTAGCAAGAATGAAATAAGATAAATAAACCTAAAAGTATAATTTTCAACATGTAATAATTTCTTTTACCTTTTTTAGGTAAAATATTTTTGAAATAGGCCTTGGTATGTACTAGAAAATTTGTGATCTTTCCTTTATTATATTCAGTTCTTGCACCATGGAATCCATGAGAGATATCCATTAAATCCTTGAACAATGTGCATCAAACCTTGTTTATACACTTCAAGAACACTTCTGATCTCACTATGTGTCTAAGCATCTATATTTTCTCTATGAGAGATAAGTAAAGTGCAGCTACCTTGAGCTTTAGTTCAGATCTCACCATATTTCTATTTCCAAATAACTATAGCATATTTCATTTTCTTAATGATAACTATAATGCAGCTACTCTGAGCTAAAGTGAGATAAATTTAGTGTGTATGTGACCATGTAAGAAAAATGGCCCTATCTACTGTCTTTATAATAGCAGGAAATAACAAAGGGCAGTGAGGGCATAGGAGGAGATGATCTCGTATCTTGTTTATAATTCCTATTTGATTCCATGATTTTAATATCATTTGCTCAGTTGATTATGGTTCAATGCCATGAAGCAAATATTTTGCTAAATTAATTCAAGAAATAAGACTTTTTATTTTTAACTTGAGAAGCATGAAGCACTATTTTTCAACCTAAGCTTTTTTTGTATTCTGTATTTTCAAAACCAAAATTTTATAGAGTTTACGTTAGCAGGCCTCTTTGTGTCTTGAAATAAAGGCCTTGTTTATGATCTAAAAAACAAGAGGTGAAGAATGAAGCATTTTTGATTCACATTTTTCTGTGTAAAGCATGTTGGCAAGCAAGGTTTCTGATTTTGGGCTGGGAATTTTGTTTTTACATTAATTAATTGAAGTAGCACATATGAAGTGACCAGGACAGTGTCTGTACATAATAACCACCCACTAGATGTTAGCTCCCTTTCTAGGCCTCCTTCTGTGGTTTAACTTCAAGATAAACACTGACGAAACCCTCAAAAGGTAGACCATTTGATAATGTGTTTTTCAGAGTCATGTGCATTAAAAAAACACTAGAATTTTACATGTTCATTCATTGGAAAATGTTTTCTTTTTCCACTTTGACAGTCATTGAAGGTGGGGACAGTGAAACAAGGAAGGGCTTAGGACAAAAGAAGCAACAGGACAGAACCTGGAGGGGTGGGGCTGTGCTGGCTGGCTAGAAATGTTATGGGAAAGAAATGAGCCTACGTGGGGCTGCTTTGGCTCACTGTGACATTATAGAAAAAGGGGCCTTGGGACAGGTTCAGGGGGTTAGCCTGGGTGAGCTGCCACTCCCCACTGCCCTCCTGGTTGCAAGTCCTGTGGAGACCCTTAGAGTTTAGGAGATGCACCTCTGAGAGGGAAGAAAGGTGTGGGAGTGCTCCTGGGAGGGAGAGGGCACCACTTTCTTTTTAATTCATTAAATAGCCATGCTTTTCCTTGATTATAGTAAAGATCACTTATTGAAGGTACCTAGTCTATTTCTTTCTAAGACCTGACACTTGTCTTTCTGTCTTCCTTCCTCTATGTTCTCATTTCCGGATGTTTTAAAAACATTTAAACAAAAATATGTGGTAATGTGATAGAGGAAACCACAGATAACAAAGACATCATTCATAATATGGCAGATCCCCGACCAGGCAAACTAAAGGACACAGCAGCCAGTGTGGACCTGCTACTAAGGCTGCAGTTACCCTTGGCAGCGGGGCCGTTTCTCAACCACCATTCAATTATTTTGCTGTTTGGAACTCTTCTGGTGGAGACAAGAGAGAAAGAAGAAAGGTGGGAGCTTTTGTTTTCTGCTAACTCTGCAGAGCAGTCTGGCATTTAATCTTCTTCCCGGGCCCAGGGCAGTGAGGCTGGGCCAGGAGTCGGGGATGGGAGAGGCCTGCTCCAACTGCTTTCCCATCTATGCACAAATTCTGCTGTTTTTTGTGTGCATCCTCCAGTTGAGCCTAAGGGGTGAGGCTGGTATTTATTCTACACAAAAGTTTTTCAAGTCCTGTTATATCTGATTCTTTGATCCTTATAAAGAGGTTTCTGACACGAGCTGGGAAGAAGCATCACTGGCTCCTGGCTACTAAGATGGCAGTGCTGGTCAGGACAGCTCAGGGGAGAGAGGGGGTGGGAGGGTTCCTCTGGAGTTCAAGTCATATGGAAACTTTTAAAAACAATTCTTATCCAAACTTAATCATTTCCTTTATGCTTTTAAAACACCTGATTATATCTATGACAGTAATTATTAATCTAACATGGTTTAATTAAGAGTGTAAGTATGTTCTCCCCCACTTGATTATAATTTTTGAGGTGAGAGGTGTGTTAACATTTATCTCAGAATCCCTGTCCTTAACCTAGTGCTTTGCATTAAGGTGGTGGAATAAATGTTGAAGTAAACTGAATTAATTATACCCCATTGAATTACACCATTGTATTGCTGGAACAATTAGCAGAAAAGGAAATAAATGTGTATAATTAGATAAAGTAAACATTAACTAATTCATTATAAGTAACTAATTTCTCTATAATCTTGCAACAAACTAGTGAAAGAACCAGTTTCTATAAAATAATTTCCATAACTTAAGTGTTATGACAAACTACATATAGTTTCTTATGTATTTCATATTTCCTCATCACTGAGAGGCTACCCTTTTGAATTTTTAATTGAATTTTTACATATACCTTTGTTCTCACTACCATACATATATATACGCACACAGATGTATATATAAATACATTTACATATACACAGATATACACATATATGTATATATAAATATACATGCATATATACACACATGTGTGTATATATAAATATATACTGGGGCTAAAGTAGATTCACAGTTGTTCCTATGGAAAATAATACAATAATTAATAAATAATAACACAAGAATAAGCTGTTTCACATACTCACAACTGTAAACCTATTTCTGCCCACCTCTGGTTTTACAGCAATCCAAGGCATTATAGTAATGTAAAAACTTGAAGACACTATCAAAATGCAACCTACTTTCAGTTGTATTCCCTATCAATGGATGTTCTCAATAAGAAAATTAGTGTTACAATTTTTATTTTTGAAACTATGTACATGGGAGTAAATAATAAAAAGTTTATTTAAAAAATTTTTTTCAAAGAAATTTCACTTAATTTTCTAGCTTTTAAAAGGTCAACCTATTGAACACTAAACAGTTGTAATAATGGCTTTATGCATTAATTCTAAGAGAAGAGGTTCAGAAATAAAATCTGGATATAATAATGTAGTCAAGGAAATACTTACACTCTCACTCTGAAAAGGATTTAAGAAATTTCCCCCCATTTCGCTATCATCCCTTGGAGTGCCCGGTTGATTACTCAAGCTCATATTATTGGGAGAATTCTGTAAACAAGATTTAGAAAACAAGGCATTGTTGAAGATTTTAATTTCCCTCTTGCATTGTACTGTTTCAAAAATGGAATCTATAGCAGCATCTCTAAGGACAAAGCCTTCTTGTGATTCTAATCTTAGACCATGTATTCTAGTTCATTCTTTGAACCTTGACAAGTACTAATGCTTTCTTTCCCCAATGAAAATTAAAACACACACCGAAAGCCCAGAATAACCCACCACAATGTTTTTCTTAGTCTCAGAATCAATATTTATTCAATTTCCCACCCTCAGTTTTTAGAGTTCCTAGAACTCTGGAGAGTTTAAAAACATTCCCAGCTGGGGCATGGTTAAGAGAGCCTACCCACTGATCCCGCAGGACAGAACGGCAACTTCTCTCCGTGATTTTTACTCATCAAACTTCAAAAGGTCACCGTTCTCATAAACATGTCCCTTTAACATGTGGTTTGCACAATTACACTATTTAACCATTATTTTTATATAACCCATAAAGAAAAAAAAAAAAGAAGACAGTTAACAACTATAGTTAAGAACAAGAGAAATACCTTAGGACCTGAGAATTCAATATGTATTTTTAGAGGAAAAGAAGGCTAGCTACCAGGTAAACCCGCTTCAAAACTTTTTCCTATCATTAGCTTATGAGTAGATTTACTTTGACACTTTCAGAGAAAATGGCTGATGTTAGCAATCTAACCAAACAGTAAATTAGCAGTATATCGCTTCATATTCTATTTAAATTTGCTAGCCTTGCTATTAGCCTACCATGTTAGCCCCGTGAGGCTGCCTGACCCTGCGTGGCTCTAGGGAACGCAAACAGCGGTACTGGCGCATAAAGCCTGTCCACACAGTACAGCAACGGTGGCTGAGGGACTCATTCGACCTCCAAGTTACTGACTTGTGAAAATAAACTTCAAGGTTAAAAGGTTTTATTTGTTGTTTCAAGTGGGAGAAAGATTTTAGATTTTTTCCCCCTAAGCCATTGACATTGTATTCTCTGATTTTGAATGTTTTGAGCTGTTTAAAAGGAAGTTGCTCTGAGGATTTGACCTAACTAAAAAAACCAAAAAACAAGTGATGTTACAAAAATGAAAATGTGATGAATGAGAATATATGCTTTCTAAAACTGTGGTTAAACAGTATGGCAGACACAGGTGAATGAACCTGTGGAAATACAGCATGTGTGCTTGCCTGCTGTGCCCACAAGGGAGGGTCTGGGGACGAGGACCCTCTGAAGTCCACAAGAGCGCCACCTGCAATGATCCACACCAGCTGGGGGACCGAAGTTTAACAGCACAAAGGGAACTACTTTCATTCAATTTTTCTTTAAAATTGGTAGTTCCCCAAATGTAAGGAAAAGCAAATTACTCTGAAATTGACATGGATAACTTGATTTCCTGAAAAAACCATGTAAAGTTTAATTAAATGCAACTAACTAAGCTACAGCTTATTCGCTGTTTTGAAAATCAATCTGTTTTGAAAATAGGAATGATAGTGCTAATTTAGCTCAAAAAAAAAAAGTAAATTTATACAACTATTGTAAGATTTACCCCAACTCTATATCTTTATGGTAAAGGTTGATTCCTGTCATTTCAAACATATGGAAAAACTGGTAATCTTAGACTAAAAATGATACTACACAAGATAGTACTATACATGGCTATGTGAGGATGCCCCTGGAAACAGAACACTTCTGCAGATTCAAACACAGTTCTGAAATGAGCCATCTCCATTCTAGCACAATGCTCACAGGCTCAGCGACCCCCGAGGTGCCCTGGCAGGGGCTGCCTCCCTCCGGTTAGGTTGGGGCATTCTCACACTCTGCTCCACTTCTGCCCTATCTCATTTTCTGAGTTACGATTCTGAAAGTTTTGCTAAGTCAAATCTGTTTCCTCCCTCAACATTGTCAATTTAAAAATAACTGTGTTACTATTTAAATATCTAAAGAAATATTTACAAGAATATTTAGAAGAACTAGTTATAAAATACTTCTAGTATTACTATCTTTGCTTTTCATGCATTATATTCATACCATGGTGACTTAACATTATAGTCTTTTTTTGTGGGGGGCTATCTAAGAATACTGAGAGGAGGATGAAAGGGACACATTCAACATACAAAATGGAACTAATATCAGATCTCTCCTATCTAGCTCACTGGGCATATGTGAAAATCTTGAAATGATCAAACAAGTTTGAAAAGTCTGAAGCAATCTCTGCAACATGTTGGGAAAACAACGTTTCTTAGTGGGGAGCCTACAAGAGATTGCACTGTCCGTGATCACTGAGTGATGAAGAAGATGAAGTTACCCTCGATGCTGGAGTCTGAGGAAGAGCTGGGACAAGTTCCACACTCCAGGTCGGACCAGGTTATGAAGGCTGGTGGCAATGAACACTGAACTGCAGGTATGTTTGTGTGCAGTGTCCAGGGGGTTTCACCATAAAGGCAAGAATATAATGCACAAAAAGGGCTTAGGTTGGTCAAAAAAGCACTCTGACTGCTTGAGCACCTAATTAGGGAGTACAGAACTCCAAAGAATACAAATAAAAATTCTTCTAGTGACATTAAGCATTTCGGTTGCATTTCTTACTTCAGTTAACGTGTACTCTACTCCATACTTATACTCTAATACTTTAGCTTGCAAAACTATAGTTAACACTACTATATATTGATCCATTTTCAAGGGATTTTATTCTAGTCTCATTTATTCTTTCTTCAAATTAGACTGTTTCCCTACTCAAGCTATGACATCATGCACGAATGCTATTTTTAAGTATATACATGTGCCTGCACATGGGCACACATACACACAATTTCTTCTGAATAACACATTTAATTCATTCAGCTCTCTCTTTTCTGATTTCAAGTATTCTTCCAAATCACCTTTTAATTACTAGGTTATTGTTCTTTCTTCCAGAACTTATCCCCAAAAATTGTTCTAAAACTTTCAAACTGCTATTAAAAAGGGAAACGCTTGTAAGCATTTTGGCTTCTTCAATAATTAAAAGAAAATATTATTGACATTATTCTAAGCCCTCTGGAAGTGACTTTTGAATTGATTTCTCATAGGTTGCCAACAACAAGGTTTACAGAGTGTCATTTTGACACTACTCCAAAGAATAAACTGCCAGTCCTGGTTCTCCCAGCGGTAGCGTGAGCTAGAATTTAGGCCCACAACTCAGTTGATAGCAGAAATCTGTAGCTGTCAGTCAGCTTCCCTGTTAATGGTGTGGAATATTCAACTGAACCTCAGGTTCATGAAGTTAGACAGCTTTTGGCTGAAAAGACATTTTTTGGTAATTTATTAAGTATGACATAATCAGATCTTGCCTGCTCTAATATATTTTTTTTTAACTCAAAAATTTAAATGTTAAGTATCTTAATGTGAGCTGCAGACTGATTTAGGTGAGTTCCCCTAAGAAAACAAATCATATGCTCCTCCAACCCCTACAACGACTCCAAGGCATAATATTTTTGTTCCACTGATTAAATGAATGATTTTTCAGTTGTAGGAGGGATGACAAGAATTTCACATTTCATTTTTTAAAAGGTCTTCAAAATTAAAGGTGAATTCTGCATTTGAGAAAGGTGCACTTATGTTTTACCAGGTAATCCTCAACTGAGCAAGTAGTAATTTTAAGACTCTTCATTTGGAGTGTTAGCTCATTTTGCCAGTGGAGCAGTGCCATCAAAGTGGGGTTGACTCTGAGTTCCTAGCCTTGCCCAAGGAAGAGAGTATTTAGTATCTGCACAGCACTTCACTGCTCTTAGCACATAGTCATACTTGATGCTCAACAATTTTATCAACTAGGTAAGGGGTGAACTACAAGCTATATTTTAGAGCTAAGAAAACAAAGATGAAGGGAAATAAGTAGCATGTTGCCAAAACTTGTAAGTAGTAGAACCAGGCTTTCTGGCTCTCAACTCTTCACCTTATATATAAAATGCATTAAATGAAGTATATTTACAATACAAATGTATAGAAATAATCAAAACAGTACTAACAAACATTTAAAAATGGAATAAGGAAAAAAATTTAATGGAATACTGGTGCATGACAAAATATAGGTTTAATTGGGAAACTATGGAGTTGTAGCTGGAGATCAAACAGGGATTTTGAACCTAACAATAGTGGTCAAGATTATCTTTTGATTCAAAACCAAGGATGACTAGAAAAAGAATAGGATAGAAAGGTAAAAAAACCAGGAAACAAGTGAAAAAGCAGGAAAGGGTTTTGTGAGAGAGCTGGGCATATGTTGGAAAAGGAGGAAGGTGGGAGAATTGAGTTAGTGTCAATGTGCACATATTGGGGTGAAAGACAAGTTATTTGGCTGTGAGTAGAAAGAGGTAGGGAGAAAAATAATCAGGGTGGGGTATTTGTGGGGGAACAATACACATGATGCTGCTGACTAGAGAAAACGTACCTACAGTGTAGTTTTCCTTTTGTGGTAAAGGTGCCATTGCCCAGGTTGGCCTGGAATGTGGGCAGTGCAGAAATGAGCTGCTTAGGAGCTCATCTGAAGGAGGATGCAACTAAAGATCTCTAGTGCATTGTTAAGCAGCATGCTTATTGGAGATAACTATTATGAAATGTATTTGAATTCAATTTTGAAAAAGGTTTTCCTTATTGTATTTTTTTGGTCTCCTTAGTTATACTGAGCTTCTTAAAAGACAGAGACCTTCTTTTGTTTTATCTTTGGATTTTGAGAGCCCAGAATTAGTATCCTGGTGCATTAGTTCTCTGAATGAACAAGCTGCTGCCTAACCCTGAACCACTTGAAGGCAGAGATTATGTTTGTATTTAAAGAAGTCTCTCTACAGGGCACATGGCAGTACCCAGTACACAAAAGTACACAATGGGTGATCAATTAATGCTTTAAGAATAAACAGTACCTCATTAGGCAAGAGAATATTATTAGCAGTAGGTACAGTGTGTGGGAAGACTTGTCTCTGGGAATTAGGAATGGGAACACAAGCACAGAAGGAACAGCAATAGACCTGATATGAATCAAGATTAAAAGATGGTATTTCATTTGTCCTTACAGCACTACTTAAAATTTTTAAAGTACTTTATAAATTACCAAGTCTCTCATACTCTCTCATACAGAATTCTGTTTACATCTACTTAATGTACAAGGCTATGGGTTAGTGGAAATTTTAGGAAGATGGCCTTCCTAAAGCAATCTGGATGATAACACTTTTGTGTAATGAAGAACCATCTTTTGATATTAGATTATGCTACTCAAATATAACAAATTTCACTGGTGACCATGAAGCACAATGTAGCTAATATCAGTTCATAGATACCTAAGGTAGCTGAGCTAATCATAGTCATTTGACTTTGTAAAGGAGCTTCCCAGAGAAAGGCTCTAATGGAATTATACAGTGAATCTGATTTTGAAAACAGGCTTTTTGAAGGCTTACCTAATGCTATTTCTCACTGGAGTAAGCTAGTGCTCATTATACATATTTATCTGTTTTTTAAAAAGAAAAAGACATTCCTGATTACTTCTAGACACAGACATCCAAAGTGTATGTAGAACCTACAAACCAGGCAAAGTAGATTGAATATCAGAATGCCAATTAAAACTCTCTTGCTCTCTATTTTTCCTTTTAGTTTGAAGTCTTAATTTAAAAGGTTTTGTAGCTAAATCTTATTTTATTTTTTTTAGCATCAGGAATTTTACATGATTATACATTAACATAAATTTGAAGAATATAAAAGTGAAGTCTGCCTTTAATGAATTTCTCTATTTATTGATATAAAGTAAACTTCTAAGAGAGTTATTTTAGTGGTAGTTAATAATTAGTTCTTATCAGCCATTCTAAATATATTTTTGACCCACAGAAAACTATTTTAAACTCATCATGACCTAAAAAGTATTTAGGTACCCTTCTTCAAAAAAATGTAAGGCATCTTAGCAAAGGATTAATTTTAGATACTGAAACACTTGAAGAAAAATGCAGATACATGCTATTGGAAGGCTTAGTTTCCTATTTGTATTGATACAATTTTCCTCTAATTATTTTCTTACTCTATTTGGGGGAACTAGAAAATGATTGAAGATATCTGCATTGCCTAATGAAGGTTTTAAAGACAAATGAGATATATAAATGCAATGGCCTTATAATAACCACTTTTTCAAATTCACTTCTCATGTTTCTCTATACTTCTTTACATTTTAAAAAGGTTATCTAAACTATGTTATCTTGCTTTACAAATATGTAACATCATAACATGATTAAATTGTTTATTACATGGAAATCTATTAATCAGGTATGGCACATGTTGTTTACATGTTAAGAAATGTTGTAAAAGATGCATTTTTACCTTCTCCCACAGATTACATACATTAATATTTTAAACTGGCAGTTAATTACATCTGATCTTTCACTTTCAAAATCTTGTTTAAGAACAATATTCATAAGGTTACTCTAATAATCTTAGTGAGAGTTCTGTGTAGAATAAAATACAGGCAAAAAAACAAACAAACCAGAGAATACCCAGGACTCACCTTGGAAATACTGTCCATATCTCCTGAACCTGAAACAAAATATAAAAAGAGTTTTCTTAGGTACTGATTTCATTTATAAATTAATTACTTCTTTAATATAAATAAATATAGCATATTTGTTCTCCAGTGTACATTTCTTGACATTTTAATTTTAAGAATCTTTAAAAAAATTTTTTTACACTGTCATCAAATAAGTACCATTTGTTGGTAAATGCAGGGAAGTATCAATCATTTAGGCTTTTTTATTTTTAATTTTTTTAAAAGTTTTATTGTTGTTGTATTACATTCATCCCCTTTTTGCTCCCCTCTGTCCCCCTCAGGCTTTTCTTTTTAAATGGAAGAATGAAGAAAACTATTTTTAATAATAAATTCATTAAAGTAATGGAGATATATATACTACTTAATTCAAAATTTTACAATGTAGGTATGGATGTGTGTGTGTGTTTAACTAGAGAGCAAGAGAGGGTTCTCTAAATATGTTCCTTAACATGATGCTTCTAAATCTGGCAGAATATAAAATGGATATTTACAACAATACTTGACATTATTCTGAACCACATTTTAGTATGCTAACCAAAAGCAAAGTATTTTGAATAATATCACATATTTGACAGTAATGAATATTCATGGCACTCTATCAAAAGTAAAAATGTCTTCAAAATATAATGTTTCATTTTGATGCTTGGGTGAAATGAACAACCAGTATAAATTTCTCGTTTAAAAAATGGATTTATACCTATTGGCATAAAGAAACAATAATCAGATTTTTGCCCCAATATTAACTTAAAAAAATTATTTTAACAATTAATCTTCTTGACATAAAAATATTTTAATAGTACAACATTCAGTCAACAGTCACAAATAAAGCCAGAGCATATTAATGTGATTAATTTGTAAACAGACATAATAAAATTTGAAATGTTAAGTGTACACATATGTGTCTAATTATGCATGTATAGACAGGTACAATAATGTTCATTATAGAAAGTAATGAGCCACATACATGTTAAGCATCTGAAACTCTTCTGCAAATTCTATTTTAGTGAATAATATAATTGGAAATCCTCTAACTATGGCCAAAGGTCATATTTTGTGAATAATTTATAAATTAAAAGATTGCAAAGGGAATTATTTTGCAAGAAATTGGAAACTGCAATTCCAGAATGGTGCTGTCCAGCAGAACTACGAGTGATGACGGAACGCGCTCCTGCGGTGTACACTCCAGAGCCCGTTAGCTAACGTGACTTTGTGCACTTGATGCGCTTGGCAGTGCAACTAAGGAACTGAACTCTACATTGTATTTATTTTTAACTTAAAATTAAGTAGTCCTGCCCTGGCTGGTAGCACAGTGGATAAGGCGCCGGTCTGCGAACCCAAAGGTCGCAGGTTCGATTCCCCAGCCAGGGCACATAACAAGGTTGCAAACCAGGTCTTCAGTCAGGTCTTTGGCTGGAGGCAGGTGAAAAGCAACCATACATTGATATCACTCTTCCTCTCTGCCTCTCTCCCTTCCCCTCTTTCTAAAAATAATGAAATAAAATCTTAAAAAAAAAAAAA
>PVIW01007307.1:0-16749 GCA_004026585.1 Noctilio leporinus | reverse complement strand
TTAAGTAGTCCTACGTGAATATTGCCACACTAAAATGTGGTTCAGAATATTGCCATGAATATTGATTACTGTCAAATATGTGATATTTTTCAAAATACTTTGAATGATTATAGTGGTTACCATAAAAGAATAGTGCAAAATAAGAATCTGAAATATAGGCAAAAAGGTATGGATCCTTAAAAGCAGAAGAATCTACCTATGTAACGCAAATAGGTTACATAGCTTTCCAAAGTATTAGAGGGTGGCATTTCCTGACCTTGGTGGGTTTGTAAAATCTAAGTAACCTAAGTTACTTATGGGCATACTTTTTCCACCTAAATAAAAGATGGTCCATTAAAAAAAATTAGCACAAACCTCTACTTCTCATCATCAACTCCTACATTAGTTTATAATAACGTTACTTAAACACCTATAAACATAAAATAAATTGGGGGTTTGCATTTGGCCTGCTGATATACAGAGATGGCTCTGTGACCTAGTCAATTTTGTACCATTTGTCTCTGTTTCTCACTATTGTGAAACCTTGTGTTCACTTCACAGGTATTTGGATTCATTTGTCAAGAAGGCATCATTTATGAAGTACGTTTTCAACCATTAGTCAACTACTTGAAATCAGCTTTACCACTGAACAGAAAAATATGTGGGCAGTGTTTTCTCTTAAGGGAATCATTCAGATTACCTGGAGTACTATATCAATTTTATTTTTAAAAAGGAAACCATTAAAACACAGAAAAATGTTAAGAAATTCTTGCAAAGAACTAAAGGTTCTCTGAGATTGTATCTATTGACCTTTAGAGCTAAAGAAACCGGTTGGGAGGACACCGTAGTCCTTCAGGGAAGCTGTGCCTGTTCAAAACAGGAATGCTTCCTTTTATCATAAAACATGCAGATATTGATAGGTTAAAGTACATCTGTGGCTATGAGCTAGGTTAGAACAAATTTCACATTTCTGATCTTCAAATGATCTAAAGTCATCACAAATAACACACTACAGATTAAAGTTAACAGGATGAGGTAAAAGGTGAAGCATTTCAAAATGAGTTACTGTATACAAAAGAACTTTGCAAATCATATTATCTACTATGTAGAATTAAGGTTTTGTTTTTAATTTATTTCTAAACATCATGTCATATCCTTACCTAAAGAGCCATTCATGTGATGTGACTCCATTCCTCCTAATCCACCCATAGGTCCATCTGAACCAGGGCCCATTGGAAACTATTTTAAAAAATGAAAAAAAGAATGATGTTATTAAAACAAATGTTTACATCAGTGTTACAATATATGCCTTTAACCTTTTAAGGCAATTCCACAATTTATTTTCATTTCCAAGTTACTGAGATTATTTTCCTAGATTTTTTTTTTCAGCCTTGTAGTTTCTCTAATCAGACTAACCTACCTCTCTCATCCCATACTCTCTGTTTGGATCTTCAGACTAATCCTCATTTATAACCAAATTTTTCTTCTTCAGATACTCTCAAGCAGAAAGTAAATGCCTTTCAGTGCAAACAATAATCATTCTCTCCTATGCTATTGACAAATTGTGCTATTATAAACAAGAGTTGATTTTAATGCAGCTACTAAAGATGGTTAATATCTTATTAATAAGAATGATTCAACATTAACTTCTTTAGAAGACAACATGTTTTGTTCAAATGGACATATTTTAATCTTATAAATTAAATAGGATATGGCAAAAGTAGGTTTAAGTTGCTCACAAGGAAAATAATACAATAATAAATAATGATATAAGAACAAACGCTTTTACATACTCAGAACTGTAAACCTACTTTTGTCCCACCCTGTACTTTTAGCTCCTTGGGGATAGCTGAATATAGCTAATTCTTGGCAGTTCATCTATCTCAGTTCAGTGACAAATCATTTTACAGTAGTTACAATGAACATTTAAAAAGCAGTGGTATTATTTTACTTTATTTTATTTTCAAGTGAAACCTTACTTAAGTAGCCTAGTGAAAAACAGATGGGAACAGAGGTACTGTGGCCAGATCTGGTGGTGGTGACCTCATGGCCTTCCCACTCAGTCTTCCCCTCATCTCCCTGAAATACTTCTGAGGAAACCCAGACCAAAGTTTGAAGATGTTATCTATAATTATCTTATGCTTTCAGTTAAGACAACCTACTGAAAACACCTGCTCTTAAAATTCCCATCCAGAAGTATTTCTTCCATGTTGTACAAAACAGTGCGTATGTATGTTGTGTCTGTGTAGTTGTGTGTGCAGACTGGGTGGTAGGAGTTACTAACCACACAGGCTTTGGGTGGATAAATGATTCCCCTCAGCAAACAACCTGCATACCAGCAACTCTGTGTGGAAGTAAGATGGCTATCTGTCATCTATGATCATTCAAATCATTTGCATACACATTTTCCCAAGAGAATGTCAATTACGTTTCCTAAGAGTTTGTTGCCTAAAAGCACTTGGATCGATTTTCAGTAAACAATTTGGAGTATGTATGCCTTAAATGATAGGTAAAAGAAATTAACTTTGAACTTATCCTTGTGGTTCGGTTTTTGTCAAAGGCATAGATATGGGCTGAGAAACTGGTACTGGTGAGGCCAACTGTCTGTGAGCTAGTCTGGTCTCTTTATCTGGCCCCACATTGTTTTAAAAGACACCAAGATGATAGGTGTATCTGTTTGACCTAACCCTCCGTGGGTATCTGCTTTCACTACTTCTAGTTAAGATTAATGACATTTGAAAAAGTGGTATGTTCATCTACTTTTCTTGCATCTTATGTTATTGTGGAGTTAGAGAACCAGAGTGAAACACATACGCATAGTATCTATCAGCTTAGCTGCCCCCAGAAAGGTCTTCAGTACCACATGCTCTTCGTTTTCTCTTTTGCTCCCTGCCTTTTAAGTATCAAGTTTCAGATATGAAATTGTAGTACAGAGTTTTTCTTTTTGCTAAATTTCTAAAATGAACATTGTTCTTTATCATATTCGATGTTAAGATCTCCGTGAAAATGCCTTTTAGACATTATTGATAGGAAATTGTTTAATTTCCTGAGAAACAACTTATTTGATTATATAAAGAGAACAGTGATAACTGAAGTACTGTTTAACAGAAATACAGTTAAACTTTGGTTCTCAAACAATGCGGTTCTTGACCAAGTTGTTTATTGGAAAAACTGTTTTGGTTGTCTAACAAAACTTTGAGTCTCGGTTTCCTACCCAACAAGCCTTTCAGGCTGGTACTTTGTATAACCAGTCACATCTCTTCAGGTGACAAAAAAAGAAAATTAAGTTTTCAAACAAATCATTTCTCAAACAGTTTTCTGGAAAGAATTAAGTTTGAGAACTGAGGTTCCACTGTCATATGTGTCACAAATGTGAACTTATTCACTTTTGCAATTACTAGCAGCCATTTAAAAGAAACAGGGCAAGTTAATTTTAATAATATATTCGTTTACCCTATATATCAAAATCATTATCATTTCAAAATATAGTCAATATAAGAATTTTAATACATTTTACGTAACTTTAAAAAAAAGATTTTATTTATTATTTTTAGAGAGAGGGGTAGGGAGGATGACAGAGAGGGAGAGAGACATCAGTGTATGGTTGCCTTTCATCTGCCTCCAGCTACAGACCTGGCTGGAGGCCTGGCTTGCAACCTGGTTATGTGCCCTGGTTGGGAATCGAACCAGTGACCTTTGGGTTCGCAGGCCGGCACCTTATTCACTGTGCCACCAGCCAGGGCTATTTTACATAACTTTTAAAATACTAATTCCTAATTCCAGTGCATATTTTATTTTACACTTAGAGCACATCTCAGTTTGGACTAGTTGTATTTCAAGGATTATACCATACTGGGCAGATTGAAAGTTTCCCTTTGTTGTCTTTACTGCTACCAAGCTCAATTATAATTATTTCATACTCAGTTTCAGTATAGTTATAAAAGTTCTTTTACATCTTCTGATTTTTCTTTAATTTTGGCATAAATATATGTGTAGTAACTACATTCTGTTATAAATAGTTTTTGTTAACATACAAGTGTTGTATAATAGATAAGGAAAATATCATTTTTAAAAAAACTTTTGTGGAAAAATCATAACTATATGCTTTATTAAAACACCCAAAATCTTTTAGCAAAACTGCCCTGGCTCTGTATTTAAACTCCAGATTCCAAAATCTAAAGAAAAACAAACATATCCAACTTCCTTCCATTAATTGTAAATTTTTCAGGATAAGATAAGTAAAATAGGATCACAATGAAGAAGTTAGTGACAGTAAAGTGAGGTAACATAAACAATTATGCATTACCTGTCATTTAAAATAGCATTAAGTATTTGAGATAAAATAAGATTACACATCAACATTTTATAATTAGGTTCATAAAACATTTAAATTATATTGATATACAATCTTTTAAAATGTTATATATTTTTTCAACCCAGAACACAGAAAGAACTTGATTTTTGTGATATCCAATAAGCATTTGGATATTAAATATAAAGTTAAAGAGTATCTAAGAAATGGAATGCACTAAGAGCTTGTCTTCAAATACATTACAAAAAATTTGAAAAATTCATATTTACATTAGGCCTGTTAGGTCCAGGAGGTACTGCATTCATTAAAGTATACATGTTGTCTCCCGAGTTGGTTGAATCTGAAAAAAAATTAATTAATACCGTTCTTTATAATCTATGCCCAAGTCATCACAAAGTAATAATTGGAGACAGTCTGGACACATATGCATATTAATAGCTGCAGCACTTGAAATAGCCATTGCTAATGTTCAGAAATAAATGAATATCTGTAGGTCATTTTCTGACCCAGAAATATTATTCTGAGATTGTAAATTAGGACATTTTACCTAATATGTTAGGAATAATCACTTGAATAATTCAGGTAAAAAGAAATTATCTTAAAAATCTAAAAAGATAGATTTTTTAATCATGGATTTTTTTGGTTTCCCTAAGCAATTTATATATGTATATATAATAAAAATCTCTAAAATTCAGATCTGGTAGATTTTCAGTTTTCATCCTTAGGCTACTTTACACCAATTTAAAATATTTTTTATTTAGCTAATTAGTAAAAGTTGGTAAAATATCCTGGCTTAATTCCAACAGAAAGAGAGAAGATGAAAACTAAAAATTGGATTGACAATTCTCTTAATTGAAGTAAAAGCTAGCTTCCTCCAGTACAATTTTTGATAAAATTTTTTCTCATTTTGTTCTCAATTCATTACAATAAAATAACTGTAATATATATCTATATATAACATTTTATAGTATTTTTAAAAGTTTAATTTTATGTCTATTAACTAAATCTAAGTTTATAAATGTGTTTTTATACTGTATAACCTATGGTAAAAAGATAAATCTTTTACATTTGGGGTATACTAATTATGAAATAAGTTTTTCTGTTTTCTATATTTACACAGTTTTCTTACATATAGTAGAATAGGTTTTTCTATTTTGAAAAACTTGTGTTTCAAATTTTTTATATGGATTCAAGGCAGAAGATAAAACTCAACTGCTTCCTCATGACAATAACCAAGGAAAGGGAAATGACAGCAATGACTTTTCCTCTTGTTTTGTGGTTACTTATTAGACATTTATAAATTTATTATTTTAGTGCATACCTCTTCAGCTCTAGGTTAGATGTCATGCATCAGTTGTCTGTAGACTATAATCCATAAATCTAATTATTATTTTTCACTTCTAAATTAACACATCATACCAGCAATTTTCAACCTTTTTCATTTCATGGCAGACATAAACTACTAAAATTCTGCAGCAGCTCAAAAAATGTAATATATTTTTTGCCAATCTGACAAAAATCAGGTGTAATTTTGATTCATTAACATACAGTAAGGAACTGCATGTTTTAAAACTTCTTGTGTCAAGTGCATGAGTCTCCCCATCACTGAATTGTTTTGCATTATAGTTAATATTTTGTTTATTCTTCTCTGACTTCCAACTAGGTTACAGTAAGTCCACTGAGAGAAGGAAAGGGAAGTTATCTAACTCACATTTGTGTACTTCAGACAATAAATACCTGCTAATTTAATGGAATAAATTCTATACCATAGAAACTTATCTTTTAGAAAATCTTGCATTGGTTTTTAAACATAGGAAAACTTCAAATGGTTTTTCACTTTCATTTGTCCTAGAAATTTTACTTACTAATCTTAGTAATTAATTTAAAAGGAAAATGTATATTTTAAATATGCAGAAAGAAAAGGGAATTTATTGTTTTTAGGATCAATCAATAATATAATTTCATCCAAAAATGTATTGAGGGTAATAAAGTGGGTATTATCTAGAGAACATCTGACTTTGTAAACAGAAAAATGTATAATAAAGTAGGTCTTCTGGCACCTATCTTTTTTTGGTTGGGGAGTTAGCTTCATATTAGAAGAACCATGATAAAGAACGAGTACATAAAAGATATGCAAAAAAGACAGAAAGATATTCCGGTGGCAATTTCTGGCTTGAAAAGTAGCGACTGAATTACGTATCACCTGCCAAGTTGTGCTTCTCAAAAAATTTTGTTTAGTATTGTAGTGAAGTGTTCATTAATCACAGCCACCTTCATAAATATACTTCAGCAAATAGAAATGCAAATGTGGGCAAGATGTTCAATTCATGTAATTCTATCTTCAATGAATTCTGTTTTGCTTCTATAAAGATGCTCTGAGGACAGAGATCTATGAAATATTTATGATAATTTCAAATAATTGGGGAAACAAAGTAAAATTTGCATTAATTCTTAAATGTATACCTTTTAGGAAGATTCAAAACTTTAAAAATCATGATTTATTGGTATAATTAGTGATATTTAAATTCAAGCTTCCATATAGCTTAGACTTAAACCATTTGAAAACATATAAATTTGACAGTGCAACACAACTAAAATTTTTTCTAATTATAAACATTTCTCATTGATTTCATTACCCAGAAATTAACACTGATAGTCTTAGCCTGTATTTTTATTTTCTACTTTCTAGATTTCTATATTATATATTTAAAATACTGAATAAAATGTGGTCATATTGTATTGAATTATGAGTATTCTCCATATAAACATTCTTTCATAACAATTTAAATGTTTACATTATATTGCATCAAAATTAATTTTTGTTTCACTAAAATTGGATTTGTTGTGAAGGTTGTATCCACTGTTTCACTATTGACTATAACAAATGAGCATCCTTCTACATAAATCTTAGGCTGCATCTCTAATCATTTCTAGTAGTAGGATTATAGAGTCAAGTGGTATAAACTTGTTCATGGCTCTTGATACATGGTGCCAGAGCACTTCATAGAAGAGCTATGCCAACGTAAACTGCCACCATTCATCCTCGAGGTACAACACGTTTACATAGTCTGTTAAAGTCTCAATAAGAAAGGATGATGCTATTTAAAATAGTTATATTAAATAATAATAGAAAGACTGAAATTTTAGTTTAGAAGATTAAAAAGTCTTTCTATGCTACATAGCAGATCTATTAGCTAACTAATAAATACTTATAAATGTGTAGGGTAAATAATATTGCAGGCACATCTACATCAATCTTAGTAAGATAATAGATTGGTGAGTCTGATTTGCTCTATTAAACCTAATGGATGCATGTATTTTATTTTATGTGTTACTTATGTATAATTTTTCTAAATTGTGAGATTTGGATCTTTTTTAGTCTCGAGAAATCTTTTCGTTCTGTAAATTATTGGGAAAAACATACAGATGAACACAATTTGCATCCTGACTATATGTTCCCCAAACAACAGAAATTTTCTAAAGTAGTTGAACAATAGTTGTTTAAACACACAATTTCTCCCTGCTTGCTACATCAACTCTGCTGCATCCATCAACAAGGTATAGAATACTCTTAACTTTCAGAACAATTTGTGATTTTATTCTAATAATTAAATGCCAATGTTGCTAGTTTGATTACAATACCTGCTGGACTAGGCATGATGGGTGTTCCTGGTGGCCCTCCACCTCCCGGAGGACCCTAAACAATGATACAAAATTACCGTAAAAATAAGGCATTTCATTAAACAATATAAGGGGAAAAGTTAGACTTATCTTTATAACAATCCAATTTGAAAATAACAGAGGAAATTTATATTCTCCACATTTATTTTCTTTAAATACATAATCATGTCAATCTTATATTAAATATAATTTAGCTTAAATTTGTTGAGGCTGTTTTGACAAGTTTCCCAAAACTATGAGCCTGTAACACTGATTTATTATTCATAATGCAATCACACCAGGTATAATGAAGTTAAGGAGAAACCATTTAATAAGCTTTCTAGAAATCCATAAAAGAGAAATAATTTATGTGTATTTGAGAGTTACTTTTATTGTAATTTTCTTATATTCTGTCTCAGTGGCTTCTACAGAAAACTAAAAATAAAGAAGATATTTAAGTGTTTAAAAATGCATTGATTCTCTTTGTTTCTTCTCTCACTACCAACTGCAAAACTTCTGAAGCATTGACCTTCATCTATCACATCAATTAGAAATGACAGGCAATGTTTACTAATGCTGTGGGTTACCAAGGCTGAAGCTACACAATCAGTCTGATAGGGAGATTAGGTAATTCTAAAATTTTTCAGTAATTTCAGAAACCAAAATGAGTAATTCAGGTAATGGGTTTTAGAATTTTTCAGATGTACAGTGATAAAAATAACTACTATGTGGCTAAAGCTTCACTTCATTATGAGTGTATAGACACAGCCCACTAATTATTTCAAATGACATATATATTTGCTATTTAATAAGCAATTTAAATTCTCATTCAAAAACAGTTTCATAAAATTATTTATCAGGCTTATTCCTAAGTGACTTGAAGAAAAGACAGGTTTTACCCAAATTTTCTTACTTTTATTTTTGAGTTATAGAAAATGTGGAAAAACAATGAGACTTTCTTAGTGTGTGAATAACTTAAGGAAACATTGAGCACTAAATTCAGATACAAAGCAGTGTGTACTTTTCAGTATGTTCATAAAACTCTATTTCCATGGAAGTAAAGGGCTCATTGATATTCATAAGTACTTCTTTTTTCCTATTCCAGTTACTTACCACCTTTGAAAATTTCTTCAGGAAAGATTTTCCTTTTTACAACTTTATCATTACTTCTCTGTTAGGCATTTCCACTTAAATACAGGGTGAGGCAAAGGCAGCTTTACAGTTGCTCATATGGAAAATAATACAATAATTAATAAGTAATAATATAAGAATAAACCCTGTGTTTTCCATACTCATAACTGTAAACCTACTTTTGCCCCACCCTGTACTATAACAAACTGTGTTCTATGATGGCCTTGAGATGCAGCAAGGATTATAATGTAATGATGGTTAAAAGGTCATCTGTAAGTTCAAGAATTCAGGTAAAGTTTGCTAATTTGACTTCAGGAGTATATGAATTATGGGAAAAATTAACATGAACTAAATAATAATAATAATAAGAAAAAGAGTCCTGCCTAGTGTGGCTCAGTGGATTGAGCATTGGCCAAAGAACCAATGGGTTGCTGGTTCAATTCCCAGTCAGGGCACATGCCTGGGTTGCAGGCCAGGTCCCTGGTTGGGGGCACGTGAGAGGCAACAACACACTGATGTTTCTCTCCCTCTTTCTCCCTCCCTCTCTCTAAAAATAAATACATAAAATATTTAAAAAAAAGAAAAATAACTGTTTTCAATTTTCAAGAATGAAAACATAACTAAAAATATCCCCCTTCATTACTAGCCATTACTCTGCTATCTGATTATCTCTGCGACTGGGAGAGTTAAATGTCTTCTAAGGCTCTGTGTGGCGAGTGGAGAGGTAGGGGTATAGACTATTCTCCCGAAGAACTGTGAATTCAGGCATATCATTGTGTAAGTGGAGATGGCTTTCTTCATGATTGGACAGAGTGGATTGTATTGGTTTACAGAAACACATGCTAAAGCAAGCCACAGTACTCAGGGCAATCTTAGCCAGATTGATAACTGCTTCACTAATGAACATCAACATATGTACTAAGGTTGGCAGACAAAACAACTCAATAAAAATCAGATGTTCACTTCTTGGTCAATACACAGGGGCTCTTCTTAACATCTGGACAACTATTTTAATACCCAAATAAAGTGTAACATCAATTCTTATGAGCAAAGAAACCCAAATGTACTTACTACATAATTCCCAGGAGATGCTGAGGAGTATGGTATCTAGAACATAAATGGGACAAAACATTTTTTAAAATTTGTGTGGTAGTATGAAAAATGATTAAAATGGATATATTTTCTAACTTTTTTCAAGTTTTAAAATGTATCACAAAGGATAGTAAAGGATAAAGGAACTTTTACCTGAGTATTATAAAACTGAGTAGATGCAATATTATATTGAATTTACGGAAAGAGTAGATTTTAGTCAAGAGGAATTTAAATAGAATTACAGGTAGCTTTAAGTTATTTTGGTTTCAGGCCAGTTGTACTCACTGCTTGATACTAATGACACTTATCCTGTAATTAGAAAGATAGGTATTTGTGCAACTAAAAACCATTAACCAGAGTTTTACAAATTGGTAGCCTTAAGAAATACATCTTCTAATTTATATGCATTCTGAGATACATTATTTTTTTCTTAAGACAGGTATCAGAGTACCACATTCAAGCAGTACTCCATCTTTGAGGTCTGTCCTGAAAGTATCAAGCTAACATCAATATAATTAAAACTGTGTGGCCAATACTTTCAGGACAGACCTTGCATTGCCCTCATCTTTACCCCTTTCCTTTCTAATTAACTTCTAGAAAACAATATAAGTCTCCAAAGACTACTCATTTCTCAGGATCAGATATAGATAACAAATTCCTCTTTCTTTTCAAATCAAGTCTTACCCAAGCTATTTTCTAGAGATTAGAAGGTATTGATATAACATTGCTAGGATAATTTTAAAAAATTAAAACTGAAAAACATATAAAATAAGCCCACTTCATGTGAGTCAGTCAACACAAGTTGACTCACTCACATGAAGATTCTATACATCCAGAAAAGATATTTTTGCTTTGTTCTAAAAAAAAAAAACCTAATAAAGTCAATAAATTTCTATCTTCTAGCAGCCAGTCAGGACCAGAAAAGGATCTTTAGAGTAGCGAAAAGATTATAGTTTCTGTACCTATTAACTCTCCTTCTCCCCAACACCCTTCATGTAATTAAACATAAAAATAAATGCAATCATACAGAAGGAAGTACAACAAAGCTATGGTTTTCCATTTGTAAATAAATCTTTTGGGAAATCTTTAATATTGTAATTTGAAAATTCCATTTTCATTGATTGGTGGCCTTGATTTGGGTTAAGCACAGAGCACTGTGTCTGAGGTCCTGGGCTGGCCTGCCTGTGGGCAGCTCAGCACTGCAGATGGCCGTTCCCAGAGTGCGTGGTGTCACTGATGATGAGGTGACTTCCACCATGAGTGCTGCTCAGTAAATATTTACTCAACTTGGTGAATGAGTACAACTTTGCTCTTTTGGACCCTTTGTAGTTTATGATCTACCATCAATCCTGTGCTTTGTATTATTTTAAACTTGTGCACCTGCCCTTTCCAAATGACCAATTTATCCATTGGCTTTATTTTTTTAAATATCCTTGTAACTGGCTCTTTTTCTTCTGCTTCTGTTACCTACAATCATTCCTAAGCAACTTCAAAATTTGCTCTAACCACCCACCACCCTTTAGATATTTGGAATTTATACTTCACCACCTTCCTTTAATTTATAATACACTTCCTTCTCTTTTATTTATGAGTTTGATCACATCCTGAACTCTTTACAGAGATCTAAGCAACTTCCTCGCTTGACATTTTTCTTATACCTTATGATGCTCACAAAAAATTAGTCTATTTCACTACATTTTATGCTCCTTCCCCCTTTGTCAAAAATTAGTTGACCATAGAGACCTGGGTTTATTTCTGGGCTCTCTATTCTGTTCCATTGATCTATGTATCTATTCTTATGCAGTACCAGACTGTTTTGATTACAGTGGCCTTGTAATCTGGGTTGCTATCTGGCATTGTGATTTCCCCTACTTTGTTCTTCTTTCTCAAGATTGCTGTGGCTATTCATCATCATTTTTTGGCTTCTTATAAATTTTTGAAGTATTTTTTGTAGATCTGTGAAAATATGTCATTGGTATTTTAGTAGGGATTGCATTGAAACTATAAATTACTTTGGGTAGTATGGACATTTTAATGATGTTAATTCTTCCCATCCATGAACATGGTATATGCTTCCATTTATTTGTATCTTCCTTAATTTCTTTCTTCCACATTCTGTAGTTTTCCAAGTACAGATCTTTTACCTCCTTGGTTAAATTTATTCCTAGGTACTTTATTTTTCTTTTTGCTATGGTAAATGGGATTTCTTTTCTAGTTTCTATCTCTGATGTTTCATTGTTGATATACAGAAATGCATTTGATTTATCAATATTGACTTTGTATCCAGCTATTTTGCCAAATTCGCTTACTAGGTTGTGTAGTTTTTGGTGGGATCTATAGGGTTTTCTATGTACACTATCATGTCATCTGCAAATAAAGACAGTTTTACTTTCTTCTTTCCATTTGGATGCCTCTGACTCTTTTTTTCTTATCTAATCTCTGTGGCTAGAACTTCTGAAATGATGTTGAATAGAGGTGGAGAGAGTGGACATCCTTGTCTTGTTCCTGATCTTAGGGTTAAAGCTTTTAGTTTTTGTCCATTGATGCATGATGTTGGCTGCAACTTTTTCAGATATGGCCTTTATTAGGTTGAGGTATGCTCCCTCTATTCCTACTTTGCTGAATGTTTAATCATAAATGGGTGCTGTATTTTATCAAATGCTTTTTCAGCATCTATTGATATGATCATATCGACTATATAGCAGAAAGAAAGAAGAAACTCCTACCTTTTGCAATAGCATGGTTAGAACTGGAGACTATTATGCTTAGTGAAATAAGCAAGATCACAAAAGACAAATACCATATGATCTCACCTAATACAGGAAACTAATGAACAAAACAAACAGACAAGCAGAATGGAACCAGAGAGATGGACAAATGGAGCAGAATGATGATGAGAGGAAGAAGAGGGAAAGAAGGGGAAGAGTTTAGTCAAGAGCTAGTACATATGAATGACCTATGGACATGGACAACAAGGGGGGATTATCTGGGAGATGGGATGAGGTGGGTGGGGCAGGGGAGAGCAATGGGGGACAAAATGAAATAATTTTAATACAACAACAATAAATTAATTTTAAAAATTGAAAAATTACTATTTCGATCAGAATATTCTTCACCTCAATTCTTCCATGTGTACTAAGTCCATTTTTTCCGTTTCCTACTAAATTGCCTCTGCCTCCCTCATGCCACTGTCAGCATTTTATTTCTCCAATAACTTAAGTACATTATTACTTTGTTAATTTCACTTCCTTGGTCACTCTCTAGCTATCTTTTCTATTTTATAGTAGGGATTTCCTTAAGAGAAACACAAAACAAGCTTGACAAGGTCCAACATATAATTGCGTTATCCAGATTGAACCTAGTCTTTATGAACGTGTGGTAGGTAGCATTTTGGTTTAACCTTTATGGAAGCCCTGAAGCACCCAGTAGTGTGCCCGTAAGTCCTGCAAATTCATGAGGGGAAAAGTCCTATTTTGTAGCCAATTTCTGTGGTGTAAATATTCCTACATGGCAAATTTCCTGCTACCAATGATTTAACAATCAGCTCACAAAATTCCTGAGTATCTAACATGGACTTTTGTGTGCTCACTCTCATGACAATTAATTATATCATCTTGAGTTGGTACCTTTCCCTTCTGTCATATACTAAAGGCATCCATTTCTTGCTCTGCCTTCGTCTTTACCACCAATACTTCATTATTTATAGACTTAAATTTTTATCCATTCATCTCAGATAGAAAATAATGCCTGTTTGTTTCCAAAGCTAGTCCCTATCAATCATCATGTTTGTCTTATGTCCTTACTCTTTTTATGTTTTTAATTTCCCCCTCTTTGTTTAACTTCAAATACAGTTAAATATAATAAACATTTAAAAATACTTTAACCTGACTGGTGTATCTCAGTGTATTGTGTGCTGACCTGTGAAACAAAGGGTTGTCAGTTCGATTCCAAGTCAAGGCACATGCCTGTGTTTCAGGCCAGGTCCCCAGTTGAGGGTACACAAGAGGCAACCACACATTGATGTCTCCCTTCCTCTCTCCCTCCCATCTCCTCTCTCTAAAAATAAATATTTTAAAAATAAGTAAATAAAAATACTTTAAAGTTTTTCCTCATTTAGTTATTTAATTTCCTTCCATTTGGCCCTGTTAAGCTGTTTAATTTTGTCTCATTCTCACTGTTTCTACTTCATAGTCTTTGATGGCCTCATTTAAGGAAAAGGAGCACTTGGGTTTCTACCCCTTGCACTCTACTGAACCTGCACTTATGAAAGTTAGTAATTAATAATAATAGAAATAAGTGTTTTCAGTTTCTAAGAATGAAGATATAACTAAAAAGTCCTCCCCCCTAGTATGAGAAACATAAAATGTAACAATGTCAGTAGAAGCATTACATGGGTACATAAGACATATTTGAACTGGGCAGCTGAGACTTAAAGAGAGTGGGAAACCACCAGAAAGACAAAGAATGGCATTAAAGAAAGGAAGGGAGACAGGGAGGATAGAAAGGAAAGGAAAATAAATAGTTTACTAAGGAAATGATTATGCGATTTTTATACAGCTGCTGCAGTGTGAGACTTACAGGGACTGTAATAAATGATGAATGAATTTACCCTGTAGGAAACAGGGAGTCAGGTTTTAGAGAGACATGTTAATATTTATGTTTTAGTAAGATAGATAACTCTATAGAGTCATCACAGAATATGAACGCAAGTTATTGTAAAAAGTCTAGGCAAGAGTTGATAAAGAGGATTTTATGCAATGCTGATTAAGTAGGAGAGGAGAGTTTGAGTGACTTTGGTAAATGTTCTAGGCAGGGCTTGGTAACAAACTGGGTGAGGCTGACAATGGAAGAAAAATTTTAAGGTAATTCTTAGGTTCCAAATTTAGTGACTGGAGAATAATGTGCTGCTGATTATAAACAGGGAGTTCAGGAATAGACAGAAGACTGAAAAAATGTCTGATATATTGAATTTGAAGGCACTAGTAGACACAGAGGCAGATCTGATCAACAGGTATTTAGAAATATAGGTCTAGAATTTATCAGAGATTATGACTAGAGCCACAATTTCAAATGATTAAATATCTATTTTGTGCTGGGCACAGTAGTTGACCTAGGTTCAATTAGATATTGTGATAGTTGTTGAAATCGCATAAAAATGTTAAAATGACAAAAAAATATCCCAGGGTTGAAATTAGAGAGCATTACAAAATTTGTTGCATAGCTGAACCCAAGTGCACACACTTAAGAATTTGAGAGTAAAGGGTCATCATGTCTACGACATAAATGCAATTCAAATAGTATAGGAAAAATACATATATGCAGAGAGAGGAAATCATGAAGCAAATATGGCAAATCTTTAACACTTGGAAATCTGGGTGAAGGGTATATGGGACCCTTTTCTACTCTTTTTGAAACTTTTCTATAAATCTGAAGTTACTTCAATATAAACATTTAAAACAGAAAATAGGATGTAAAACACTTGGAAACAGCAAAACAAAGGCAAACAACCACTTTAACATGCTGTGCTGAGGCGCCAGAGACTTGCAGTACTGGTACAAAATGAAATGGTTTGTAAATATGGACAAGAAGTCTAATAAGTGTGGAAGTCAAAATGACACAGATGAGTTGTCACTACTATAATCAATGGTATTTAGGACAAAATCCCTCTTTAATAATTTTTGCTTGATTTCATGTAAAGCCTATGTTTTTGCTAGAAAGTCATCAGTTTTGTGATTTTTTTCTTGTTTTCGTAATAAATCTTTTTCAGAGAATGTTTTCCTTTCTGTGCTCTAGAGGATGACCCCTTTTACTTTCTGGGCTGAAAAGAGTAGGCCTTCTATTTCCTTCCCCATTAAATTTATTTTTAAATTACATTTTATTATTTATGCTATTACAGTTGTCCCAACTTTTCCTCATTGGCCTCCTCCACCCAGCCCTCTCACGCCCTCAGGTAATCCCCACACTATTGTCCATGACCATGGGTCACGCATATATGTTCTTTGGCTACTCCATTCCCTATGCTGTACTTTATACTACCATGACTATTCTGTAACTATCTTGTACTTCATATTTTTTTTTTTAATTTTATTGTTGTTGTATTACATCCATCCCTTTTTTGCTCCCCTCTGTCCCCCTCCCCACCCACCCTTTCCCCCCAAAGTCAATCCCACATGTTGTCCATGTCCATGGTTCCTTTATACTAGGTTCTTGTCTAAGCTGCTCCCCTTCTTTGCCTCTGCCTCCCCCCTCCCCCCAACCCCTTTCCCCCTGACCTATTCCTTGTATTCATACACTTGGTCCTGTTTTGCTTGTTGTTAGTTTTGATCATTATTGTCCCGTAATGGGTGAGATCATATGATACCTGTCCTTTACTGATTGGCTTATTTCACTAAGCATAATACTCTCCAGTTCCATCCATGTTGTTGCAAAGGGTACAAGTTCCTTCTTTCTTTCTGCCATATAGAATTCCATTGTGTAAATGTACCAAAGTTTTTTGATCCAATCATCCACTGATGGGCACTTAGGCTGTTTCCAGCACCTGGCTATTGTAAATAGTGCTGCTATGAACATAGGTG
>PVIW01007306.1:0-74522 GCA_004026585.1 Noctilio leporinus | reverse complement strand
TTTACACAATGGAATTCTATATGGCAGAAAGAAAGAAGGAACTTGTACCCTTTGCAACAACATGGATGGAACTGGAGAGTATTATGCTTAGTGAAATAAGCCAGTCAGTGAAGGACAAATATCATATGATCTCACCCATTACGGGACAATAATGAGCAAAACTAACAACAAGCACAACAGAACCAAGTATATGAATACAAGGAATAGGCCTTCAGTGGTCAGGGGAACGGGGTAGGGGGGAGGGGAAAGTAGAGGCAAAGAAGGGGAGCAGCTTAGACAAGAACCTATTATAAAGGAACCATGGACATGGACAATAGGTGGGATTGACTTTTGGGGGAATGGGTGGGTGGGGAGGGGGACAGAGGGGAGCAAAAAGGGGATGGATGTAATACAACAACAATAAAATTAAAAAAAAAAAAAAAGAACATAGAAACTATCGATTAAAAGCCAGGAAAAATGGGAAGAATACAGTAGAAGGAATCAAAAACAGGCTAGAGGAAGCAGAGAATCAGATCAGTGAGCTGTAGGCCAACACAGAAAACTATTCCAAGACAGTGCAACAAAAAGGAAAAAGACTGGAAAAGAATGAAGAGGTTTTGAGAGAACTGCAGGAAAGCATGAAACACAATCATAAATAATATCCATAACATAGGGATAACAGAAGAAGAGAAACAGGGATAGAAACCTGTTTGAAAAAGTAATGATAGAAAACTTCCCTAACTTGATGATTGAAAATGTCACTCAAGTTCTGGAAGCACAGAGTCCCATGAAGATGAACCCAAACAGACCCACTCCAAGACACATCATAATTAAAATGGCAAATTTCAAGGACAAGGAGAGAATCCTAAAAGCATCAAGAGAGAAACAGCTAATAACACATAAGGGAGATCTGATAAGGTTATCAAATGATTTCTCAACAGAAACACTAGAAGACAGAAGGGAATGGCAAAGAATATCCCAATAATGAAAAACAAAGTCCTGCAACCAAGAATATTCTACCCTGCAAGGCTCTTATTCAAAATGGAAGGTGAAATAAGGAGGTTCCCAGACAAATGAAGGCTAAAAGAATACATCTCCAACAAACCAGCGTTGCAAGGAGTGCTAAAGGGTTTGCTTTAAAAAGATGAAGAAACAGAGAGAGACAGAGAGGAACACAGGTACAAAGGGGGGAAAATGTCAATGAATAAGTTTCTGTCAATAATAACCTTAAATGTAAATGGATTAAATGCACCAATCAAAAGACATAGGGTAACTGAATGGGTAAGAAAACAAGACCCACATATATGCTGTCTGCAAGGGACCCACCTCAGAACAAGAGATTGACACAGACTGAAAGTGAAGGGATGGAAAAATATATTTCAAGCCAATGGACATGAAAAAAGGCTGGGGTAGCAATACTTACTGCAGACAAAATAGATTTTATAATGAAGGCCATAAAAAGATAAAAGGAAAAACACTTCATAATACTTAAGGGAACAATACAGCAAGAAGATATAACTCCCAACATTGGAGCACCCAAATATCTAAGGGAAATCTTGGAGAACTTCAAGAAGGACATTGACAGAAACACACTAATAATAAAGGATTTTAACACACCATTATCAACAATGGACAGATCTTCCAAGCAAAAAACACCAAGGATAGAAGCTTCTTCTTTCTTTTTGTTATGGACAAATACCATATGATCTACCCATTAGAGGACACTAATGACCAAAACAAACAAACAAGCAAAACAGAACCAGAGACATGAATACAAGGAATATACCTTCGGTGTGCAGAGGGGAGGGGAGGGGGATGGAGGAGGGGAGAAAGGAGGCAAAGAAGGGGAGCAATTTAGTCAAGGAACTAGCATGGATGACCCATGGACATGGACAAGTGGGACTGACTTTGGGGTGGGGAATGGGAAGGTGGGAGGTAGAGGGCAGCAGGGTAGAGTAAGATGAATGTAACACAACAACAATAAAATTAAATTTAAAAATAGCACTGGCTGGTGGCACAGTGGATAAGGCACTGGTCTATGAACCCAAAAGTTTCTGGTTCAATTCCCAGCCAGGGCACATACCAGGTTGCAAGCCAGGTCTCCAGCGAGGTCCATAGCTAGAGGTAGGTGAAAGGTAACCATACATTGATGTCTTGCTCCCCTTCTGCCTTTCTCTCTTCCCCTCTCTCAAAAAATAGTAAATAAAATATTAAGAAAGAAAACACCAAGGATATTGTGGCATTCATTGAACAACATTCTAGATGAAATGGACTTAACTGATAAGTACAGAATTTTTCACCCCAAAGAAGCAAAATATGCATTCTTTTCAAAAGCACATGGGACATTTTCAAAGATAGACCACATGGTAGGACACAAGACAAGCCTCCACAAATTTAAGAAAATTGAAATCACACCAAGTATCTTTTCACATCACAATAGATTGAAACTAGAAACCAACCTCACAGGAAAAAAACAAAAACATTCTAATTCATGGAGACTGAACAACATGCTATTAAGTAATGAATAGGATAACAAGGAGATCAAAGAAGAAATCAAAAGGTTTCTGAAAACAAATGAAAATGAATACACAACAGCCCAAAACCTATGGGACACAGCAAAGAATGTCCTCAGAGGAAAATTCATAGCAATACAGGCCTACCTAAAAAAGTTAGAAGAAGCTTTTACAAACAAGCTAACCATAAAACTACAAGCACTTGAGGAGCAACAACAAAGCCCAGAGCAAGTAGCAGGAAGGAAATAGGAAATAATCAAGATCAGAGCAGAATTAAATGACTTAGCAACTAAAACTACAATTCAAAGAATCAATAAATCCAGGAGCTGGTTCTTTGAAAAGATTTTAAAAAACTGAAAGGCCTTTAACCAGACTCATCAAGAAAAAAAAAGGCACCGGTCTATAAACCTGAAGGTCACAGGTTCGATTCCTCAGCCAGGGCACATAACAAGGTTGCAAACCAGGTCTCCAGTCAGGTCTGTGGCTGGAGGCAGGTGAAAAAGCAACCATACATTGATGTCTCTCTCTCTCTCTGCCTGTCTCTCTTCCCCTCTTTCTAAAAATAATGAAAAAAAAAATCTTTAAAAAAAATAGTGAAAATAATTCACTCATAAAAAAAAAAAAAGAGAGAGAGAGAGATGACCCAAAGAAACAAAGCCAGAAACAATAGAGGATAAATCACAACTGATACCACAGAAATACAAAGGATTGTAAGAAATTATTACAAACAACTATATGATAAGAAATTTGACAACCTGGGTGAAATGGACACATTTCTGGAAATGTATAATCTACCAAAACTGAATCCAGAAGACGCAGAAAGCCTGAATGGATCAATAACAACTACTGAAATTGAAGCAGTAATGAAAAAAATCCAGTACCCAAGAGCCCTTGGCCAAATGGCTACACAGATGAATTTCACCAAACATTTAGGGAAGAACCAACTCCTATTCTTCTCAACATATTCCAAACAATCCAAAAAGAGGGAAGACTCCTAAACTCTTTCTATGAGGCTAATATTATTCTAATCCCAAAACCCCAGGTCAAGATACACCAAAGAAAGAAAATTACAGGCCAATATCTCTGATGAACATAGATGCTAAAATTCTGGACAAAATAACAGCAAACCAGATTTAGCAATACATTAAAAACATCATACACCATGATCAAATGGGATTCACCCCAGGGATGGAAGGATGGTACAACATTCACAAATCAATAAACATAATACACCACATCAACAAAATGAAAGAAAAAAGACATATGATCATATCAATAGATGCTGAAAATGCATTTGATAAAGTACAGCATCCATTTATGACAAAAATGCTCAGCAAAATGGGAATAGAGGGAGCATACCTCAACAAAATAAACGCCATATATGAGAAACCTGAAGCCAACATCATACTCAATGGGCAAAACCTAAAAGCTTTCCCCCTAAGATCAGTAACAAGAAAAGGCTGTCCACTCTCTACACTTCTATTCAATGTCATTTTGGAAGTTCTAGTCACAGTAATCAGACATGAAAAATGAATTAAAGGCATAAAACTGTCATTATTTGCAGATGATATGAGAGTGTACATAGAAAACCCTTTAGACTCCACCAAAAATCTACTTGACCTAATAAGCAAATTTAGCAAAATGGCTGGATATAAAGTCAACATTCAGAAATCAAAGGTATCTTTGTATACTAACAATTAAACATCAGAGATAGAAGCTAGAAAACAAATCCCATTTACTACAACAACAAGAAAAATAAAGTACTTAGAAGTAAACTTAACCAAAGAGGCCAAAGACCTGTACGCAGGAAATTACAGAACAGTACAGAAAGAAATTAAGGAAGATACAAATAAATGGAAGTATATACCATGTTCATGGATGGGAAGAATTAACATCATTAAAATGCCCATACTACCCAAAGCTATCTATAGATTCAACGTAATCCCTATTAAAATACCAATAACATATTTCACAGATCTGGAAATAACACTTCAAAAATGTATGTGGTAGCACAGTGGATAAGATACCAGCCTGCGAACCCAAAGGTCGCAGGTTCAATTCCCCAGCCAGGGCACATAACAAGGTTGCAAAACAGGTCTTCAGTCAGGTCTGTGGCTGGAGACAGGTGAAAAGCAACCATATATATTGATGTCTCTCTCCCTCTCTGCCTCTCTCTCTTCCCCTCTTTCTAAAAATAATTAAATAAAATCTTAAAAATAAAATTTATGTGGAAGCCCCTGCTGGTGGCACAGTGGATAGGGCACCAGCCTGTGAACCCAAAGGCTGCTGGATCGATTCCCAACCAGGGCACATAACCAGGTTGCAAGCCAGGACTCCAGCCAGGTCCATACCTGGAGGCAGGTGAAACACAACCATACGTCTCTCCTGCCCTGCCTCTCTCCCTTCCCCTCTACAAATAATACTTAAAAATCTTTTAAAAAATTTATATGGAGCCAAAAATGAACATGAATAGCCACAGCAATCTTGAGAAAGAACAAAGTAGGAGGAATCACAATACTGGATATCAAACTATACTATAGGGCACTTAATCAAAACAGCCTGGTACTGGCATAAGAATAGACATATAGATCAATGGAGCAGAATAGAGAGCCCAGAAATAAACCCAGGACTCTATGGTCAATTAATATTTGACAAAGAGGGAAGGAACATAAAATGGAGTGAAAATAGCCTCTTCAACAAGTGGCGTTGGGAGAACTGCACAGTGACATGCAAAAAAAATAAAACCAGACCACCAACTTACACAATACACTAGAATAAACTCAAGATGGGTAAAGGACTTAAACATAGGCTGTGCCACTATAAAAGTCCTAGAGGAAAACATGGACAGTAAAATTTCAAATATTCCATGCAGCAATATTTTCACTGATGTTTCTCCAAGGGCAAAGGAAATAAAAGAACAAATAAACAAATGGGACTAGTACCTCAAACTGAAATGTTTCTGCTGAGCTAAAAAAACATCAGCAAAATTAAAAGGGAAACAACTGGGAAATCATTGGCAAATATGGGAAACCATACTTGCCAATGACACCTCAGACAAGGGTTTGATCTCCAAAATATATAAAGAACTTATATGACTCAACTCAGACAACCCAATTTAAAAATGGGCAAAGGACCTGAACAGATACTTCTATTAGGAGGACATACAAAGGGCCCATAGACATATGAAGAATGTTCACACTAGCCATCAGAGAGATGCAAGTTAAAACCACAATGAGATACCACCTCACACCTGTCAGAATGACCATCATCAACAAATCATCAAACAACAAGTGCTGGCAAGGATGTGGAGAAAAGGGAACCCTGGTGTACTGCTGGTGGGAATGCAGACTGATACAGCCACTATGGAAGACTGTATGGACTTTCCTCAAGCAACTAGAAGTAGAACTGCCTTTTGATCCAGTGATTCCACTGCTAGGATTATATCTGAAGAACCCTGAAACACCAATTCATAAGAACCTATGTACCCCTTTGTTCACAGCAGCACTATTTACATAGCCAAGTGCTGGAAACAACCTAAGTGCCCCTCAGTAGATGAATGGGTCGAAAAACTTGGGTACATTTACACAGTGGAGTTCTACACAACAGAAAGAAAGAAACTTCTACCTTTTGCAACAATACTGATGGAACTGGAAAATATTATACTTAGTGAAATAAGCCAGTCAGTGAAAGACAAATACCATATCATCTCGCCCAATACAGGAGACTAATGAACAAAACAAACAAGTAAACTAGAACCAAAGGCATGGAAACAAGGAACAGACTTTCAGAGTGGAAAGGGGGGTGAGGGGAGAAAGAGGCCAGAAAAGGGGAACAGTCCAGTCAAGAAACTACTATAAATGACCCATGGACATGGACAACATGTGGGATTGCCTGTGGGAGAGGGGACAGGAAGGGTAAGGAAGGGGAAAGCAGTGGCGGGGGTGGGTGGGGGTGGAATAAGATGAATGTAATACAACAATAAAATAAATTTTAAAAAGGACTTTTTAAAACATATATTTTAATACTTGAATTGCATTTTTCCATTCAATTTATCCCTATATACCCACTTCCACCTCCACCCATCCCCTGCCCCTGTACTCACCACAGTTGTCTGTGTCCATGAGTTTTTTCTTTTTTGTTTGATCCCTCTGCCGCCCCCCACAGAATGACTCTTTACAATTTTTACTCATTACATTTGTTTAATCAGTTATGACTTCAATGGCGATTGTGCAAATAAATTTTCATAACAAAATTCTTAGTTTGGAGAAACCAAGTGCCTAAATGTAGTCTGTGGAGGGGAAAGCAATGTGGCTTGACAGTAGCTCATTCTTTTCTTTATTCATTCAGAAGAAAGTACATACTGGACAGCTACCACAAGCCAGGCCCTGTGCTATGTCCAATGCACACAAATATTTCCAAAAACCAGTTGCCTCTGTCAAGTGCTAACTGTTTCCTGGGGGATGTGGCAACGCACAGGGCACATCTTCAGAGGCATGATTTGCATGCTCACTGTGTATACAGAGTGGCTCACATAGAAGTCTTGAATGGAGTCATGTAAAGAAATAATGTGATACAGTATAATAAGTACAATATTTGAATCATAAACAAAGTTTAAATTTTACCCAAAAGAAAATGTAATTCTATTTGAGTGGCTCAGGGAAGGTTTCACCAAAGATGGGCTCCACCTCCTTCTCCTTGCCCTCCTCACTAAAAGGTGTCTGAATGTTTGACTTTCTTCTGCCCAATGACCAAGAACTGATTTCCCAAAATAACATAAATAAAATTATCACTAACCCCAAAATTTCTCAAAAATTATTCTTTCTAGAATACAGTTTGAATACTGATGAATGTAGGTCCAGATACCCGAAAACGACTTGCTAGTAAGTCTTAGGTATTTAAAATCCAATCAAATAGAGACACTTGCTTATTGAGAGAACAATGTTGGGGTAAATCATGTGCCCTATAAATGCTCCAGGCCTATATGCACAGATAATGGGTATTTGCTTACACAACATGAGAAGAATGTTAAAAATATAAATCTGTTGTTTTCTAAAACACTGTAATATCTGAAAAAATATCAGGATTTGGAAAAAGACTTCAAAATTATTGCAAAATGCCCAAAGTGACACATTGGACTAATTTAATTGCGGGGGGTGGGGGGTGGGCAGTGTTCTGGAGAAGGAGGGGCTAAGGGGTCAGGCTGAAATGGAGCCAGGCTTGGTGAGCCTGCTTTGGACTAATTGTTCTTCTAATACCTTAGTTTCAATCATCAATAACTAAATGAAAACAAGCATGTGTAACTGACAAGATAAGAAGGTTCAGGTTTATATAAAGTAAACAGTGTGATTTTCCTTGTTATGGAATAATATTTCAAACTAAGATTTCTCCCAAAAAATGCTGCACAACCACATGCCACCTAATGTTTTCAGCCCCACCAGACACGCCCTCAATTAGACTCTCAAAGTTTCTCATTTAAGATAATGATGCATTGTTGTAAATAGTGAAAACTGGAAAGAACAACATATCCAACAATAGGAGATTTATTAAATACATTGTGGAATACCTTCATTAAAAAGTGGTATTTACACTCATAACATAAAGTGATAGAAATATCCTTATTGAAAAATATGAAATTTAATAAACTACAATATGAGAATCCTATAAATACAGTTATAAACATACAAACTAAAGACTAGAAAAATATATATCAAAATAACCATAATTATCATTGGTGGTGGAGTTATTAGTGATTTTAATTTTCCTCATTATGTTTTTCATAGACTCCAAATTCTGCAAATTAAGTTGTATTGATTTTAAAATAAATAAAAAAATAATATCCTCTTTAAGGTAATATCTTTTCATTTTATTTTCTCTTCATGGGGCATGTAGGTTTAGGACCTTGAATAATAGCAGAATTTTCTATTTCATGTCATCTTTGTCCAAGGACATACATATATCAATATTCCTATAAAGAGGTGATTCAGGTTTTTTTTTAATCATCACCCGAAGATATGTTTTTATTGATTTTTTTTTTTTTTTTTAGAGAGAGGAAGGGAAAAGAGAGAGAGAAACATCAATGTGAAAGAGAAACATCAGTAGGTTACCTCCCATATTCACCCTGACCAGGGATTGAACCTGCAACCTTTTGGCAAATGGGACAATGTGCCAACCATCTAAGTCACCTGGCCAGGGCCAAAGGATTCAGTCCAAAGACTACAGACCTGAGATTAATACTGAAGAGTTATTATCACAGGGCATAAACACTAAGCAGGTTTTCCAGTATATTATCACTTTCTATAGCAAAGATAAAAATGTATTCCTCCCCTGACTGGTGTGAGTTGGACATTTTCCCACAAACCCAAAGGTTGCCAATTGAATTCACGGCCAGGCAACTTGCCTGGGTTGCAGGCCAGGTCCCCTGTTGGGGGTGTGCTAGAGGCAACCAACTGATACTTGTCTCCCTCTTTCTCCCCTCTCTCTAAAAATAAATAATAAATATGTCTCTGGTCTGCCACTAACTGTATGACTTTCTGAAAATTATTTGATTTCCTTAGGTCACTGTAAAATGAGGTGGGTAGACTAGGTGATTTCTAAGTCCCATTATACCCCTAAATTCTAAAATTTAGGATTCAAATTTAAGTCTAAAGAGGACAAAAAAAAAAAAAAGGTTTAAAAGGATTAAAATAAACATGAAATCCTCTGATTTCTTTGTTTTCACACTGTGTTAGATTTTCTTTAATTGTGTTATTTGGTAGAGGGGTAAGTAAGGGTAAATCCTGAATTCTAGTTGATGGTAGGATAGAAAATTTTTTAAAACTATAATTAGGCTAAGAGGCAGAAAATCATTTATACAAATGCTATTACTTTACACATAATAATTAGCTCAAGAAGAGGTATACAACAGCACTTTTTGGTACTTCATAAATATTTACTTTATACGTTATGATTACTGTTGTTCTACTTGAATGAGGATTATTGGGAGTGGACGGTGGTGGTCTTTAGTGGAGAATTCTTATGTTTAGAAATCCCTGTCCTTTAGTGTTTCAACAGGCTCCAACTCTATGGACCAATTAAACATCCATTATGTTTTTATGGTCTAGCACAGCAAGAAGTCTACTGGGATACACAGTGTCCCACTTACTTTGAAGGGTGTCCAAATCTGTGACAAGATTTCACTGTATTGAGTAAGTGTCAAAATGAACTCAAGAAACCTAACAATTGAAAAAAATATTCTTTGTCCTATATATATATTAGGAACAATTATGTTTCTCAACCTATAGTCTCATGGATGATAACACCCTTTTCAAAAATATGGTTAATATATAAAGTGGTCCTATGGTCTTTCATCATATCTCTTTATTCTATACACAACTTAGGTTAAATATATTATCTACATTTTTATTTTATTCACAAGCCAGGGCATTCCTCCACTGTAGTCTGGCTGATGGCTTTCTTTCCTGCTATGTATATACTACAATCAGGGGTTCAATAGCTTTGTCATTAATAAAGGCCAGAGTTAGCATTAGTTGTACTGACTGTCACAGAAGTGGCAGTTCACTAACATTGGAATAACAAAATCATTACAAAACCATCCATCAAGACTTGATAGCACTGTGCTTTACCAAAGCCACTGAAATGGAAGTTGAACAATATCAATGCTCTTATCATTATGCACTGAAATTATAGGAGGAAATTAGTATGTGGAATTTAATATATATATATATATATATATACACTATTTATCCCTCAGTCTCTGTTCATGATGCCATATTATCATTGTAACTGTACATTTCACATGACAAGCTACTAAGACAATCAAAAGAATTTGTAGCAAAGAAGAATGTCCATGTGTATAATTTTATATTTTTGGCAAAATTACACAATACATACAATGCAACATAAAGATAAGAGGCTATTTGTCACCAACATTGGTTTCCATATATAGTTCAACTACAGCAAAGAGTTTACAGGAACATGTTGGTCTCATGCAAATTAACAATCATGTACAAAGAGGCTGCTAAAGACAGGACAAAAAGGGACAGTCAGGATGTGTTAATCACATCCCTACCCTCAAGGAGCTTACAAGGACATGTTAGTTTCCCTTATTAAAAAAGAATCCCCCAAATCAATGGCTCTTTTATTTTTTTCTTTAATGGAGTTCCCATAAAGAAGTTCTGCTGGAAGTTAATAAATAATATTTTTGCTACAGGCCTGTGTTTGGGAAGAGGACCATGGAACTGGATCTGATTTGAAAGGAAATAGCCAGAGTCTAATGGAAACGACTGAAACACATGTTTCTACAACACTAATATTAAAGGGATACTGCTTGGTTCTGAGAACACTGGGTTCCACTAACGTAAAATAAAAAAGGACAAGCAAGGCAATGACAGAGATAGCATTTGTTATAATAATACAGCCTTAGGTTAGGCAGGACTAAAAGTACTAATTACTCTTTTTTTCTGAATACCAACCAAGACCAAAGCACATTACAACTATTATCCTATTCACCCTGAAAAGTGGACATTTTTACCCTCATCTTACAAAAGAAGAAACTAGGGCTCAAAGGGCTTAGGAAATGCGCCTGAGGACACATAGCTATGAGTGGCAGAATTTAGGATTCTAACCAGTAATGTCTCTCTCACTCCAAACACAATTTCTGCTCTAGAGAGATACCGCTATAGATACCTACCATTTAGCCAGAACAAATTTCTTTGACTTAAACCTCAATTTAATGCTGCATAAAGCATTTCAGCATCTTCTCAGTTCTTATTCCTCTGTTAATTGAATGCATGTCTTTGACTTCTAGTGATTTCCTTGTCATTTTTTCCCCTCAAAGTCAAAGACTTGAAAGAGTATGTGGCAATTACTAAAAGTTGGCACAGAGTCAGAATGGGTCTCAAACTGTTTTATTTTACTTGTACAAAACTAAAACCCAATATTTTCATTGATCAAAGGCATAGTAAACTTTTAAGAGCACAAAGACAAGTTCTCTAGCTGACTGCTACATTCAATTGTCTGGTCGTAAGTAATACACACTGGCACATAGAAAACTCAAAACCAAAAATATGGTCAGAAAGTCTGAAGTGGATGAAAACCAACACAGTTTCCTATTCCAATTTTGAATAGTTGTGGAATTATTTTAGTAAAGATGCACTAGACTTGTACTCCGTAAAGACCATATCAAGTTGTCATAAGGAAAAGAAGCTATTAAATATTTTTAAGGACAAGGAAAAACCACATATTTTGCTATCAGCCAAAAAGCAATGAGAAAGCAATTCTAAGATAAAAAATGTAAGACTTCAACAAGCAAGCTTACCAAGAGAAGAGTTAGGTTGCAATCTCAATTTACTCATTGGAAGATGACTTTCTCATCTGGTGCGTGCTAAATACAAGCATTCTTATAAAAACAAATGCCTATTCCATATCCCCTTACTTTCAGGTCAATAGGCATTCCTCTTTAAGAAATATCCACACTACCATGGTTTAAAAATACGTTGTTTAAGCCAAAAACAATGCCTCACATTACCAGCAACCACAAGAAGTTAGAAGAGACATGGAACAGATTCTCCCTCCGTGCCTCCAGAAGGAACTAGCCCTGTTGACACATTCGTTTTAGGCTTCCAGGCCTCCAAACCTGAGACAATAAATACCTGCTGTTTTAAGTCCTCCAAAATTACATTATTTAGCAATAATTTAATCTCTTACAGTGAGGCATGAGTTAGATTAAATTATATTATTTTGATGTGTTAATACAAAGGAATTCCCCCCGACACATTCCCAGTCCAAAGTAAATCTACAGGTCAATGTGGTCCATTACTCTACAATTTAAACATTATTTCTTGTTTTTCACAAATGCATAATCTAAATGGTGCTTTTTGATATGGTAGCTACTAGCCACATGTGGCCATTTAAACATAATGAAATAGAATTAAAAATTAATTTCCTCAGTCTTAATGGCCACATGAGTCTGTAATTACTACATCAGATAGTACAGATCTAGAGCCTTTCCATCAATGAAGAAAGATCTTTTGGGAAGTGCTGCTCTAGAAGAATTAAATTGAGATTAGAGAATCTCTACTACAACTACAGCTTCTGTTTAAAGAAATTCCCAGCTTCTCCTCCAACACTGACTTCATAACACTCACATAATGGCAACTATACTCCACCCCGTAAATAATCACTTTCTTGTACTGACAACCTAAAGAAACCTAACAACTGGCATTTCCTTATGCATAGTGTCAGGTCAGCCTCTACTTTGGAAATGCTATCGTCCTGACCTTTGTGCTGGCAAGTTACTTACACAGTTCCATTTGTCTGGATTAGAACACAGTTGGGGTGAGAAAATGGAAAACATGATGTTTCCCCTTCAGTGATGACACAGACTTGTCCAGTGTTCCTGTCTTGTTCCTAAGTGACCAAGATGCACAATTTACACCAGCAACAACCCTGAACTTTTCAAAAACCATAATAAGCCCTTAAAATAACATATGGATGGATCTTGAATAGAAGAAAGCCAAGCATTTCCCCAATTCCCATATTCTGTCATCGAGATAAAAACATTGTTTTAAATACATTTTAAATAAATGTTCAAAACACTCCACGCAGACAATCCATATTCCTTAGTGTGCTTATAGCCCTCAAAATAGGTTTATAGTCATTTCTAATTATATCATAGGGTTTTAAAGTTCTCATAAATATAACTTATTTCTTGCTTGAATTAAAGTCTCCAAATACATTTGATAATTATTTTAATAATCTTTCTCAAGACCAATGTTTTTGGCATTTACCAAAAAGTTTTATTTTTTAAAGTTTATTTTTATTGTATTTTTCCATTACACTTTATCCCCCTTACACCCTTGTTCACCTCTACCCCCAACCATGTAATTACCACACTGTTGTCCATGTCCATGAGTCCTTTATATTTTTTGCTCAGTCCCTCTATCCCCTACCTTTTCCTGCTCTTAGCTGTCATCTGCTCTCTATCTATGAGTCTCTATTTTACTTGTTAGTTCAGTTTGTTCATTAGATTCCACGTATGAGTGAAATCATTTGGTATTTGTCTTTCTCTGACTGGCTTATTTCAGTTAGCTTAATATTCTCCAGGTCCATCCATGTTGTTATAAAGGGTAAATTTTTCTTTCTTTCTTTTCTTTTAAAACTGACTAGTATTTCATTGTGTAAATGTACCATAATTGTTTTATCCACTCATTTACTAATAGATACTTAGGCTGCTTACAAATCTTGATGATTATAAATAATGCTGCAATGAACATAGGGTGCTCATATTCTTTTGGATTAGTGTTTCAGGTGTCTTCAGATAAATACCAGAAGGAGAATTGTGAGTCAGTTTTATTTTTAATTTTTTGAGGCAACTCCATACTGCTTTCCACACTGGCTGTATCAGTCTGCACGCTCTCACAAACAGTGCACCAGGGTTCCCCTTTCTCCATGTCCTCACCAGCACTGTTGTCTGTTGATTTTTTAATGATGGCCATTTTGACCTTACTGTGATTTTAATTTGCACCTCTGATGATAGTGACATTGAGCATCTTTTCGTATGTCTATTAGCCATCTGTACATTCTCTTTAAAAAAGTGTCTATTCAGTTCCTTTGTCCATTTTTTTAATTAGATGTTTTTTGCTGTTGAGCTTTGTAAATTCTTTATAAACTTTGGATATTAACCCCTTATCAGATCTATCACTGGCAAATATTTTCTCCTATTCAGTGGGTTGTCTTTTTATTTTGTTGATGATTTCCTTTGCTGTGCAAAACCTTTTAGTTTAATGTAGCCCCATTTTTTCTTTTGTTTCCTTTGCCTAAGGAGATATATCAGGAAAAATATATTGCTCTGAGCAATGTCCAAGATTTTACTGCCTATGTTTTCTTTTAGGATTGTTACAGTTTCAAGTCTAATATTGAAGTCTTTAATTTATTCTTCTGTGTAGCATAAGGTGGTCTAGTTTCATTTTTCTGCATGCATCTGTTCAATATTCCCAACAACATTTATTCAATAAACTATCTTCAGCCCATGCATATGCTTGCTTCCTCTATCACATATTAATTCTAGACCCATTTTGTAATAGATTGTCCCCACTAAAAGAAAGCGACAGCCTGTGTGAATCCAGAGATGTCATGACACAGATCCTGAGACAGGAGAAAAACTTGTCTGCTCTGCATTAACATGAGAACCAGAACTACCCTTTGATAATTTTTAACTTTCCTACTTAAAATGAGCTTACACAACATGTTATGATGCTTAAAGCATATAACTAAGGAAAATAATAAAGTATATAACTACAACTACAAATATGATAGGAACTCTGACCTAGCAAAAATGAAATTCTTTCTTCTAACATACAGAAGCTTGTGTGCAAGGCGTAGCTCTTTTGAGAAACACAGGCCCTGAGAGACACTTATAACCAAAGAAGCCCTTGGCAGTGACCATTTCAGAAAATTAAGTACTTTATGGAGCACATGTTCTTGAGACATTCCCTTGCTTGATTAGATGAGGCAACAGTACAATGTAGATGTGAATTCTAAACAGATGGGGAAAATAACCATAGAAAAGGAGTTGCTGGCTTTGGCCAGATTGTAAAAGTGTTCCCCTAATGGGCAAGCAAAATATACCTCATCAAAAAAGAAGTTTGAGGAGATCTGGTCACTAAAAAGAAAGAACTAAAGTTAAATGACCTACTGTTGGGAAAGAGAAAGAAGGTAATGATAAAAGGGAGGTGCAAGGTGGGGCTTTTGGGTGTCTGGTAATATTCTACTTCTTGATTGGGGTAATGGCTACACAAATTTGTAAACTTGAAACAATTCATCAAGCTCTTTGCTTAAAATTTGTGTGTTTTTATACATACATGTGACACTTAATTTTTTTTAATGTAAAGAAATTAAACACCCCCCTCCTCAACAGAGAGTCACACAGACTACCCTCAGAATCTTTGTTTCTATGAAAGAATCAATAAAAAGGAATTTGTTTAGTGCAACACCAGGCCATGTCATTGAGTCAGACACATGGTGTTGTGGTGACCTTCATCTTACGAAGAAGTCACTTTGCTGCTGTTAGTCTGAGCTCATTGCTGCATACTAAAGAAGATGTTTTACATTCACTGCTTTGTACCGACGAGTACAGCTGTCAGTAGATGGATGTAGAAGACCTCACACTGTACCGACGAGTGTGGTGAGGGAAGCATTCTGCCCATGATGAAATAAAAACAACTTATGTGTTTTTTATCCATTAGTAATAAAATAATGCAACCCACGTGAGTCAAGTTTAACATTCCATGTCTCTTCAAGTCCCCTGTGTGCCACAGCAAATTTGCTCAACATCCTTTTTATTGGCACTCCTTCATCCCACTTGCCAGTCTTTAAGTCTGAATCCTCTAGCACCCTCTTCATTGATTCAATCAGTGGACTTAATGCTTTCTGTGCATACTTTAGTTTAATCCACAAAATTGTAGACTTGTGATTTTGAGGGAGGTCTCTACAGCCCAACTATCTGGAATTCAATTCCAGTGCTGCTACTTAACAACATGAGCAAGTTACTTCATTCCTCTCTTCCTCAGTTTCTTTACCTGTAAAGTGGAGCTGTTGACAGGCCCCACAAAACCTGGTTCTGCTGTAATCTATCACCGTACCTAGCACATAGTAAGTGCTTAATAAATGCAAGGCATTTTGAAATTACTCTCTTTTATATAGTTGTGACAATTTAGTGACTAAATCCCTCTTGAATATCTGTATTAATGGTATCTGTCTTAGCTCAACATTTCCTTGGTTGTTCAAGATGGAGGGAAGAAGGATGTACATCTAATCAAAAGTTTTGAATGAGATTCAGCACAGAATTCAATTCCTCAATTCTATTACAACTAACTTAGAAACAGACCTTCAATAACCTAGAAAAACACTCCAATCTCCTGACTATACTCTAGTAGTCATCTCATTATGGGCTATGTTTATCACTATTTTTAAGATGACCCATCCTCAACTATTAATTATAATAGCCATCAAATTTTGAGTTTACCTTACTTTGAACTATTATATCATTAAAAAAACAAACATACATTGGAAAGCTCATATTTGAATAGTTTTTCATTCCTCTGCATTCTATGCAGGAAGAAACAGAGTAATTTCTCTAAAATTCAACTGCAACATTGTTACAATTAAGTCATTTAAAAATATTTCAACAATCCAGGAAGTACGCTTCTAGGTATTTATCTAAATGAATTAAAAACTTATATCCATACAAATTTGCACACAAATGTCTATAGCAGTTTTATTCAAATAGTCAAAACTTGAAAGCAACCAAGATACCCTTCAACAGGTAATTTAATAAACAAATTGTGGTGTATCCCATATAATACAATGTTATTCAAACATGAACAGACTAAGAACCCACAGTTCATAGCAGAAGAAACCAGTCTGAAAGGCTATATATATCATATGATTATGGAAAAGGAAAATCTATTTATACAGTAAAAAGGTCTTAGCTGTCAGGGGTTATGTGGGGGAGGATAAGTAGGAATAACAAAAGGAATTTTTTTTTTTTTTTTTTTTTTTTTTTTTAAATTTTATTGTTGTTGTATTACATCCATCCCCTTTTTGCTCCCCTCTGTCCCCCCACACAAAAGGAATTTTTAAGAGTAAAATTATTCTGTATGATTCTGTAATGATAGATACATGATATTGCACATTTGGCAAAATCAGTATGGCAATGATTTTTTTAAGTAGTAGTATTAAAATGTTACATTTATATTTAAGGAGTATAATTTATTCATTTGTGTCAAGTACATTTTTCCAAAATTGAATTTTGCCTGTATGCAAAATTCCTAATTTTAGTTCCTTGTTAGAAGCATAGACACAAGCTGATTTCCTTTAAAACTTTCTTATTGTTTATGTCAAGTATGTTACCATATTAGGCTGAAAAAAGAAAACCTCCTTTAGTGCTCTTTAGTGCACTCTCCCTTCTGCCAGATGCTTGATTTTTATATACTGCTGCATTATTAGGTCCATGGGTGAAGCCAAGAGAATGGAATGGTGCCACATAAGCCGGAATGATTATATATTCTGCCTTATCAAGGAAATGGCAATTATCTTCGTTCTTCTCAAAAGCAAAGGATAGATCATTAAAGGAGCCATAAGGCATCAACTCTTCTTTAAAATTTATAGTCTACTACCATTTAGCATGTCTGTATGTTAGTGAAATAATTTAAAAAGTATTCATTAACTACTGACACTCAATAGAAAACAATGCAAATATGCTAATAGTGGATCATCCATCAATATTAAAAAATCTGAATTTCAATTTTAAGTGCTTTTACTTATGTTGCTTGCATTCCTAGATTCTTTGTGTCCTCATTTTGCCCCAAAATTTGTTTCTTAAAATATCTGCAAGTATTCCACTTGCTTTCCTCTTAAGTGATTATCAACCACTTAGGGAGTTAACAATCACTTTGTTATAATGACAACAGAACAAAATATAATATCCCACCTCCCAAAAGCATTTATTTCCCCAGGTGATTTTTTTAAAGCTACTATAGAAACATCATCACACTTTCATCAAACTGACACAGGAACAGTAGAAGAGATAAAAATAAAATAAACAAACAATAATTCTCCTTGAAGTTATAAGTCATAAACTACCTCAACTAGATTATGTACTTTGGCATGCAATAAAACTATATTAAAAATTTATAAGGTCTTTAGGTCTTACCTATTTTTACATAAACTAATTTTCAAAAGAATTAATTCTTAGTAACTTTAAAATTTATGAGAAAATATTAAGGTTTTTACTACACCAGGTTTTTTAAAATTATAATTTCCATAGTAATGTGATTTTCAGTATAACATTCAAGCTGCTGCTGAAAATGACAATATGCTAATAACTATATAACTCTGCCTTACACATATTTGTCACATATATTTATTGTCTTTAAACAATATCTCTCATCTTTTTTCTATTTTACTCTATTCAATAGCCTACACATTTCTAATAGTTTCATCTGCTTGCTACATATTGTTTACGGGCTTCTTAAAAGCCTGCTCTATATACTAACTAGGTACTATAGTTATACTGATTTTCATAAGGAAAAATTAATTTTTGAAAAAAAACTAAAGTGTTTATATTATATCCAATGAAACAGTCTTGAACTGAATTTTTTTTGGTAAACCATGTTGCAGTCTTTTACCAATGTTTTTTGGTTTGGTATAAATGATATGGTACATTTGCATTCAAATTCATGGAACTTTTCAAATCTGTTTCCCATTTAGCTGGCCAGCCAAAAACAATATTTTCATTTGTAAACAGCTGTTTCATAATCAGCTCTTTTGTACTATGTGGAATTCCATAAAAGATAGAAAATTTTATTTAAAATACAGGAATTGCATTAATCCACTGCAAATCATTGATTAGTTTTTATATACTACCACACAGTTTAACTTATAAGGAAAGATTTTAAGGAAAATTTAATCTTGTGTCCAAATATAACATTACTTTAAACATGAGGTCATCTAAACATCTGTCTCCAATATATCACTAGGGATTTAAATCAAAAGTCTGCTAAACATGTACAATCATTTTGAAAATAAATAACAGGACAAATTTTGTCTTGATTATGATTATCATGCATTTTAAAAGGAAACATTTATTCTAATAAGAAAAGTCTGAACTAATTTAAACTTTATTGACAGTAAGTTAAAATAGTTTTATACAATAAGATATTTCATTTATTTGCTGCTTACAATACTTATATTTTTAACTCTTCAACATTATACCCCATTCCTTTATCTCTTAATATATTTTTATAGCAAAATATTTAAGGAAAATTTTGAAGACATAAAATATTTACACTCAGTAACTGAAAAACTAATAATATTCCTTCTAAACTTTCCTTCCTTTAGGGGAAAAATGAATCTTCAACGAGAACTGAATGAGTTCCATACATTTAACTGCATTATGCTTTAAAATAAAATATATATGGCTAATTACGAAAGACAGTTAAGTCACTCCCAACCCTTACAATCAGCAAAAAAATTAATGTATTTTCAAGAGAAGTTAATTACACTTAAACTCTACACCTTACTGTAGAATTTCACTTGTGTCTAGTGAGAGTATTTTAATTCAGCAATGAATTACTTAAAAAGAATAGTTCATAAAAGATAACTTAGCAATGAAAATAAACTAATTGCTTAATCTTCAAAAGAGTCTCCATTAGTAAACAAACATTAGCAGTTGAAAAGCTGGAGTAAAACAAATTAAAACCATTAAATACAAAGTCTAAAAAAAATCACAGCTTTCCCTAATGTGACAAATCACCAAAAAAATCTAGCTGAAAAGGATATTAGTCTCCAGGTTGATCTTGAGTTTAGTAGGTTGTCACAAAATATAACTGTAGAAGGTGGTAGCTATGGGTTTCTGAACTACCTTAATCAGTTTCTTCTTTCTGCCTATGTTTTAGAAGAGTTGATAGCATGGACTATGGCAGTCTCAGGTCATGTTTTCTGCCTTCGTGATAGATGCAGGCTAAGAACATTTGGCAGTATGTATGGAACAACATAAAGGCAAAAAGTGTGTCTCACTCATCTTGGATGGCCATGGCCTAGAATTTCAGCTGATGCAAGTCTACAGCTTGGTAATGCTTGATAAAGGCATAAATAGATTATTGAAAGGAGCATCTCACTAAATAAAAATGAAGAATTTTTGTCATGGTTCAGTTGAAACTGCCTACAAATAAACTGCCTTAGTTTTCCCACCTATAAAATGAAGCTAATTTTTTTATCTTCAACCTCACTGAGGTTTTGTGAAAAAAAAAAATTATATATATATATATATACACACACACACACACACACACACATATATATATATATATATATATATATATAAATGTACCTGGAAATCTCATAGGCGTAAACAGTATAATTATAATGATTAGCATCAATACAGGGTTGAACAAAAGTAGGTTTATAGTTGTGAGCATGCAAAGTAGAGTTTATTCCCATATTACTTGATAATTATTATATTATTTTCCATAAAAACAACTGCAAACTTACTTTTGCCCCACTCAGCATATCTAGGTTAAAATTGTATACACAGAGAAACAGATACTGAATGTGAGATGAAGTATTTATTTTTTTAATTATTTTGAAGAAGCTTAAAACTGAATTAACTTGCTTATCAAAATAACGTGATATGCTGTAATACAGATAAGTACACATTGGAAATAAAGAACTAGAGGCTAAGACATCCCTTCAGAAATGTTAACTTTTGTTATATCATTGTTTTAAATTTTATAAGAGCTTGAAATTTTGATAGTTAATGTTTCTGGATTGCCAGGAAGAAACTTAAGTTTTTTATATTGTTAATATAGCTGAGTTTATCCCAGATCTCAGCCTTCCCATTCCAAAAGACTTAGTACTACCCTAGATAGCTAAAGATGCCTGCTCAGCATAAGAATATAAAAAGCATGTATTCTTGTGTTGCCGGTGGTTTTCCCTAAAATTTAAACAAGCATAGATATGATCTAATAGGAAATATTAGAAGTCATACTCTATGTTAAAATAGAACAGATTCATCTTCATTATCTGTCAATTAATTAATTCAATTAAAAACACAAAAATATAAAAATAATTTGGCCTTAGTATAGTTTCCATTTGTATAACTTTCTCACAAAGTTTGGGTTCCCACATCTTTTACAATTTTCCATTTCTTACTTAGGGGATTTGCTCCACATGATGTTGATAGTAAGTGGCCCCTTGAAAAATCACCTAATTTAGCTTTCCCCTATTCAGTTACCCAAAGTACCTGTAACAAGATATACATGCAAGGTAATAAGTGTCACTTTTCTTTTTTTCTAGATCATGCTGACTTTTATTTTTCAAAATATCCATTTCAGCAAGTTTTTCACAAATTTTCGTCTGAGTGCTTTAATATAACACATCGCACTTTCAGGGACAGTGATTCTCAGCCTGATTCCAATGGGCTGCGCACTGGAATCAGCTGGAGCAACTTTTAAAATGCTAAGTCCTGGCCTCTCCCCAAGGCTGCTGATGGAGTTGATCGGTGGTGTGGGCCTGGCATCAGGAGCTTTTCAAGTTACCCAGGTGATTCTAAGGTGTCATCAGGGCACTTCAGAACTTTGCAGTATTGGAGGGAAGATGACCCACAACATCAACAAACCACCTATTTCTGGGCTATGTACTTGTGCCCAGCAGCCAGCTAAGCACTTTATGCACAATACCTCATTTAACTCACAACAACCCTCTGGGAAAAGATCTTTACTAATTCCTACTTTATGAATAAGCACATGACAATGAGAAAGATTAAGAAACCCTCCCCAGGTGCTACTGCTGTTCTGGGGCTGCGAAAGAACTCCAGGGCAGTTCTGTCCAGTGCGCGCCAGTGGGACCATTTCATCACTGATGACATCACAGCAGGAGCTAGGCCATAAACCAGATTCTTTTGTAAAGACAAGTCAGAGTGCTAAGGAATACAAGTGACAGAAGAATTTTCTTCAGGGATATCGAAAACACTGGAATTAGTGAGATACTAGAAATGCCCATTTTTCTCCTTAGTCTGACTGTCAGAATTGATTGCACACTTTCTCAAAATAGTAGTATTGGAGGGGAAGAACACTCCCAGGCAGTGTTCTGGTCCAGCTGCACGCCTCTCGGTTGTCATGGAAACAGGAAAGAACAATAAAATCATTATCTGACTATTATTTCTTAGTTGCTAGTCAGCACATGATTCTGTCTGTAAACTGCATCTCTGAACTCCCTTTGGATTGAGGGAGCTGTCTCTCCTTGTAGTGACAGAATAACCACAAGCAAAACAATCGTTCTCAGGGGAAAGCCATCTTTATCTGTCAATATTAGTCAGTTGAGAAACAGAGATGCAGGCAGCTGAAAAAACAGTTTGACCGTTTTAAGTGTACAGGTGGCCTTATAATGGAAAGTTTTACACACTGAAATTCCTTTTTCAAGTTAAAAAACAGTTTGGAAGAAAAAGGGGCAAAATTTGGCAGTATTTTAATGCAATGTTTCTAACCAGCTTACAAAAGCAAAATATCACATTTTAGTGAAGCTTGGTGAATTGAGCACCAGCCTTCTGGCAAGCAGACTCAGTTAACTGTTACCACCCTTTCTACGCTACACATTCCTCAGGGTAAAATCAGATCAGCCACATAGGCCTGTTATCACATGACACTTAAGAAATGTTTTCTAAATGAATTCCTGGACATTGGGGAGAACTAATTCAAAAAATATTTCCAAAAATCCAATTGTATGCATAGTAATATAATAATGTCAGCATGTAAATAATAGGTCAGCAGCTTAAAGCCCAGCTAGAAAGTATTTTGCTGTATGTTTATTTGCTCATGGGTGTGATTTTGTGTGTGTGTGTCTGTGTGTCTGTCTGTCTGTGTATTGTTTGTTTGGGAGAAACCAGAATGACAAGATAAGAAGGCATTGGACTGATAATTCTGTAAGTACTAGTGGCAACGATCAAATGATTGGGGTTCCACCAAAGATACCCATTGCATTTTCTCACCATTTGGGGCAATGAAGCAGACAGGACCAGTTTCTTTTGTAGGCAGCTCAAAACCTTTTTCTTGATTGGCCTGTCATAACTCAAACTTTCCGTGGGAAAAGGCACTGTTTGGAGCCAACCCCATAGAATAAAGTACAATTAATTAAATTTATTTATTAGCTACTACAATAAATTTTTCCTAGAATAAAATAAGGGTTTTCAAAAATCAGGTTAGACAGCTATTGACAAGTCAGAAAAGTATGGGGTGCCATGGTGGATAGGCCTGGATAGTCTGAGTGAGAATGCTGAACTATGGGGTTGAAGGATTAGGAAAAAAATACAGAAACTAATGAGAAAAGGAGAGACAGTTAATTACAGACTTGGGTAATAATTTTGCCTTTAAATCCTGGGAAAATGGTTGACAGACCCTAGTTAAACTATAAATCAGCAGTTGTCAATTAGGTGGTCTCTTTATGGCTGGGGTGGGATACTAAAATAACTAAATTAAGGACAAGATCTTTATTACTTGTCTTAGCTAATAATGCATAATAAAATTTGCTCCAAATAATACTCCACCATTTTAAGATCTCAAAAGGTACTATGAAGGACAAATATAATCAAATACCTAGAAAAATATAAATGTCTTTCTCTTTTAAAGAAAGTAGGTCTTGGAGGAAGGGAGTGACCCAAGTTACTTGATAGGGGGATTCATGGGATGTGAACTGAGAATCACTCCTATAAACCATATACAGAATATTGAAAAGGAGGTTTCCAGAAGCAATTTAATGACTCTATTTTGGAAATAGAAAGACCACTACATCTGGTGAAAACTAAGATTGTATTAATGATATCCAGGTTTGAGAACAAAACAAACCTCTACCACCCCAAATTAGAACTAAGCAAAAATAAGATTAGGTTTCTAGAAGGCAAACTATATACACAGTTTACATTATAAACTGTAGAACAGAATTATAGTTAGCATATGCTCATATAATTCATCACTCATCTATGAAGATATATTTAAATGTTTGGAATATGCCTAAATACTGCTATGTTTTCCCCCTCTCCATTAATGGTAACTAACACTTACTGACTGCTGGGCACAATTATAAGCACTTTATGTGTATCAACCCAACTGATCCTTCCAACAACTTTATCAAGTAGATTGCAATGTATCTCTAGTTTATGGATGAAGCACAGAAATATTAAACTGCCTGCCCAAGGTAGCACACCTAGTGAGAGCCAGAGTCAGAATCCCCTCAGGACACCCCCTACCTGGATTATCTCTGCTCTCTTTGTAAGGTCAAGTTCACTATTAAAGCATGGATGCCTTTTGAAGGTGTTGTGTTTTCTTTGTTGTTGATCTCATTTATATATATTTCATTGCTTAGCTTCCATAAGTGCACTCAAAAGTTTGCCATTTATGGAACTGTTTTTGGAAAGCTATGGATCTGAGAACAAAAATGAGGTAGATCAACATTTCCCTATATACAGGGGTGGGCAAAAGTAGGTTTACAGTTATTCATATAGAAAAAGACATACAGGTTATGATTATTATAATAGCTTTATTGACTCAAAAGAATGTCACAATAGCACAGTGCATTTTGGCACAGTCACATAAGAGCTCAAATTGCTGACTTTCATTATCTACACATTCTTGTAGTCTACTTGCTGTATTCAAGCACATTTTGGCACAGAGTTCTATTGTCATCAATAAACTTACTTTTGCCCACCCTGTATATGTGTATACATATTTTCTATACATATATACACATGCACACATACACACACACACACAAGCACATGAGTTAAATAACTCCTTGGGACACCAAGTAGGAAACTAATAAACCAGAAGAGAAAATTCAGATTAGCTTGCTGTGATTCCATTGAAGTACATATGAAGAAGTACTCTCTCATATGACCGCATGCTTCTCTCTGTGCCTGCAACATGTGTAGAAGTGACTCAGCTATTTCTGAGGGAGCGTGGGACAAACAGAAAGACTGACTTAAACAAATACAACTAACACAGTGACCTCTGGACTTGAGGAAATAAACCTCCTCCAAATGGTAAGCACTTAACAAAGAGATAGTCTATATTTCTTATTATCATTCCCAGAAAACCAGGTATTGAGAAGAAAGAGGTCTATATCCACTCCTGATCAAGATCCAGAAAGACAAGATCCAGGAAGACATGGTCAAGATCCAGGAAGATAAGGGGAAGTAAAGTACCAAGGATTCAAGATCCTTCAAAATGGAGTCCTACTTAGAGCAATCACAGCAAGAACACTAAGATCCCTTGGGTTCCCTTTCCTCCCTTTGCAGCTATTATGAATAAAGGGAACAGTATGTCTGAGACGATGTGTGGTTTCTGAGGTAATGTCTGAATTCGGTGGCAGGTAAGCAGCGATGATGCCCTTCACCAGCAATGATACGCAGTAGGCACAGGGGGAACTGCACCAACTCCTTCAGATCACTTAGGAAACAGTGTGTGCTCTAGTATATTGAAGAAAGGTTTTGAGTTTTTAAAATCAGCATTCAAAATTGAGAACCAAAATAAATGGGACAGACATTCAGTTATCTATCTATTCATTCAGCAAATGATTGGGTGCCTAACCTGTGCCAAGTTCTATGTTAGGTACCAAGGATATAGCAAGGCACCAAATAAACCATGGTTCTTACTTTCAGGGAACTTATTGTTTATGGATAGAAATAAGAAGAGCATGTTTTAATATTTGTCATTATTCTACATCAAGTTTACTTAATATTATGCTTTTTTACATTTAAATAAACATGTCAGTATTACAACTTAATACAACTTAAAACAATGCTAATAAAACATATGTATTCAAAGCGTGACTTCTTTCATGTTTATTCAAATGTAAGAATATGTAAATTCATGTAAACTGCACAGATGAAAACCAAAAAGCAGGCAGTTTCCAATGTAGAAATAGTTGATTTGCTAAGAACCTATACATACCAATGACCACTGCAACACCCATTTCCTCCAATTTCCCAGTCTCCTTTCTTACAGTTCCTTTGGTCCTTTTCAGGAAAACATGAGACTATATTACTTTATAAAGAAAAGATGCTGGTATGTCTTATAATTGTGTTATCATCACATTCCTACTTTCAACTTCAACTAAAATAAATGCTTTCTTGGTGCAACTAAAACTGTTTAGTGAAAAAAATCACTAAAGAGTCTTAGGATTTCTTATATCGAGTACTTTCATTCATCTTCTTTATAATTTTCTTAAAATGCCATAGTTGTTGTAAAGGGTTCTTATTGAGAGAAAGAAAGAATTTGCTTAATTTAGTAGTCAATTTTTTAAAACTGTTTCATGACAAGAGAAAGTTTACTGCCATCTTGTGGTTAAAAGTTCATTGACAGGAGCAAGGACTTCTGGCATTTCTCATTAACTCCACAATACATACAGTATGTAGTATGTTCATCTAAAATTTTAAAAATCCTGTTTGGAACTTTTGTTTAATAAAAATACATTCTTCACATATCACTCATTTTCTTATGTTAAAACCCACTAGATTAAAATGAGAAGTAGTATGATAAGTGGCTGCTTCTGAAAAATAAATAAAAAGAACTATACATTTTACACTCTAGAGCCTGCTCACAGAAGCTTACAGTATACTATTAGTGTAACATACACTCTAACACTGAAAATTTAAAGAAACAAAATTATGTAATCTAGGGGTTTAATTTTCACAAGGTAATCTCCAAGACCTACAAGCAATTAATATGACATTTATCCTAAGCTTATCAAAAAATTTTATGTGATCCAGAACTCTAACTACAAAAGCAAGACCACCACAGAGAAAATAAATATTATAGCATCATAACAGTTTATTCCATTCTCTTAGATACATAAATGTATTTTCCATAATAAATAAGAATCATGGTTATGAAAAAAATCAATTTCCAAAGTACAGCCCTCTATAGTTTTCAAATGTATATTCTATGATCTATTCAAGGCACCTGTTCCAAATGTGTTATAATGACGGAACCTAATTAGAAGCTTAACACATTTCTACATGTGTATGCCAAAAGCCTTTTTCTTTTTTAGTAAATTACCAAAATTATAGGATGACATCGCCATCTATAGGTATACACAAGTACTGAATGAAGTTTAGATTCGGATGTGACTGCCTACTGTTTTACACTAGCCAGGCAAAGGTACTGCCCTAGAAAGAAGCTACAAAATAACCCTGCTCATTCTTGAAGTATCTGTAATTTATTTCAAATAGACTTAAGCCATGGACAGGTATCTCAGTGGGTTATAACATTACCCCAATACTCCAAGGTTGCAGGTTTGATCCTTGGTCAGGGCACATAAAAAAATCAATCAATCAATGCATCAATAAGTGGAACAACAAACCAATGTTTCTTTCTCTCTCTCTCCCTCCTCTTACACTCTAAAATCAAAAGTAAAATTTTTTAAAAGTCAAAGTGTTTTAATCTATATAATCATTCTCCAAAATAGCAATGACAATAGTAACAATAGCCATAGCAACAATAATAAAAAATGAATATTTTCTATAATTGTATTACTCTGATTTTGGTACACTTGATAACCCATAAATATTGATAACTTTTCAAAATTTTAGTGACATGTCTCTTCTCTCTTTTTCTCAATCTCTCCTTATAAAACTTTTGGCCACAATTCTATTTTGGGTGTCATTCAAATCTATTGAAATGTATATTTTATTATTCTTTTTCCAAAGTTATATCTTCCTCCTAAAATAGTCCATTCTAGTTTTTATGGACATTCAACTACACTCACCCTTGCATCTAGCCTAAAGCCTTGTTTATAAGATTCATGTAAACAAAAAAGGTTCAAGACACCTACTTAATGCAACTTAAACTCCCTTGTTTTTCACAGACAGGTTTGTTCATTCTGCTTTGAGTTGCTCTCACTCCAGTGAGTTATTCTGGTGTCTTGTCTAGTTACATAAGGGTTCAATTACCAATCAATTGAGACTCAGTTAACTCCTAACCAATTACCTGTAGGAAATTGGCAGAAAAGGGGCAGCCCATCAATGCTGACAGACACCCTGCAGGGTAATATGGAGAATTTCATGCTTGTGCCATGTCTGGCATTTCAAGATCTGGCTACAACAAGAAATGTCCTGTTTCACCAAGGGCAGACTCTGCTTGTTCATCAATACTGGAGTTCCAGAGTAGCTACAATGTTTTACCCAATCAGAAAGATAAGAGGCCTTCCAAAGGTGGTATTCCCTATGTGGCTGCTGACCAGATTTCTCATCTGTACACTATTCGGCAGGGTAGAGTGGTGGGAGTATAAACTTTGAAAGCAAAGAGAAGAGTTTGAGTCCATGCTCTGTCATCGGCTTTGAAAAAGTTATTTAATTTCTACGAGCTTCAGTTTCTTCATCCTCGAGAAATTGCAAATTAATATTGCTGCTTTAAGGAAGTAAGATGCCTTGAATATAGTTCATTATTGACATTATTATTCAAGAAATGTCAGTACTTAAGACTTATCTTACATTACCCCATCTGTCTTATCAAAATTGACAAGATTATTAGGTAGGGTCCACCTAACCTAAACAAACACCCAGAGAAATTCATTTGTAACTTCATAAGATAGCAAAAAGAATGAATGAGAAAGACTGAACTCAAAATAATGATGAGTACAACTATATAAAGAAAGAAAATGGTAGTTGAGATCTAATATAAGTTTCAAAATTTAGTTCTGAAACATTCTTTGAAAATCATTAGAGTCCACATGACTCTTGATTGCATATTATTTTTATTCTGTAAGTTAAAATTTTGTCTGCAGGGCACAGAGTGGTTGAATATACATAGTTCCAAGAGTTATGTGCAAATGGGCCATGATGAAGCCAGAAAGCAGATGGGCTTGTTCAGGAAGATAACAGAAGGTATAGGGCAGAAAACTTTAAAAGCCCACAAAACATGATTTGTTTTCAATTATAGTTTACATACAATATTACATTAGTTTCAGATGTACAACCCACTGATTAGACATTTATATAACTTAAGAAGTTTCTCTTCACTAAAACTAATACACATCTGACACCATATATACTTATTGCAATATTATAGTATATTCTCTACATGGTACTTTACTTCCCCATGACTGTTCTGTAACTACCAATTTATATGTCTTAATTTCTTTATCTTTTTCATTCCTCCTCCCAAACCCTCTCCTATTTGGCAACTGTCAAAAAAAGTTCTCTCTCTATATAAGTCTGTTTCTATTTTGTTGTTGTTGTTAATTTAGTTTGTTTTTAGATTCCACAAAGTGAAATCATATGGCATTTGTCATTCTCTGACTTATTTCAGCCAGCATAATCCATATTGTTCTAAATGGCAAGATTTCATTCTTCTTATGGCTGAATCATGTTCCATTGTGTACATGCACATTTTCTTTATGCATTCATCTATTGATGGACACTTTCATATTTTAGCTACTGTAAATAATGTTGCAATGAACATATGGATGTATCTGTCTTTTCAATTTAGTATTTTGGGTTTCTTCAGATAAATACCTAATATTATGGCCCTGCCTGCATCTGCAGAGGGACAATTCAGAAAAGAAACGATGGCTTCTGCCAGCACTTCTGTCTAGGAGAAAGCTGCCTAACCATCCCTTACCCTAAAGCAGGACAATTCAGTTCCTACCTGTATGTATCTGGCTCCTTTCAAGCTGCTACCCTACTGCTGGAGCTCAGAGGGAATGAACCCAAGCAAGTCCATGTGTGCGTTCTTTAAGAGAAACACCTGGGACCCCAGAATCACTCTGTCTCAGCTACAATCACTACTGGTATTTGCAGCCAGAAGTTAGGGGGACTCTCTTCCTGGCACTGAAATTCTAGGCTGGTGGGGCCTGGTTGGGCTGGGATGCTTGTTCCTCAGGGGCAACCTCTGCAGCCAAGATATCCTTTCCAATTTTTAACAGCCACATGTGGGTGTGGGACCAGCATGATCCTGGCCTTCACCCCTCTTATCAATCTGGATGTGGCTTATTCTTTAATTCTCTAGTTGAAGGATTTCCATTCCTCCAGGATTCAGGCAGTTCTGAATGATGGCTATCCTGTGGTTTAGTTGTAATTTGGATATGGTATAGTGAGGGTTTCTGAGTGTTACATTTACCTACACTGATATCTTGACCAGAAGCAGAACATCAATTTTTAAGGGCAGGTATAATAAAAAGTGATGAGAGACCTGGCTGGGTGGCTCAGTTGGATGGCACATCATCGTATACACCAAAATGTTGTGGGTTCTATTCCCAGTCAGGGCACATATTTAGGTTTCTGTTTTGATCCCTGGTTGGGGTGCTAAGGGAGGCAGCCAACTGGTATTTCTATCTCTCTCTCTCTCTCATCAGTAAGCCTTGGTAAAGATTTTTTTAAGTGATGATATATGAAGAAAGGGGTAAAAATCAGCATCACAGACAACATTAAAGAGAAAAATTGGTCAGAGATGTGAAATTCCACAAATATTTGACAAAATTAGGAATGAAACTCAGTAGTTATGAGTTTGAGCAGAAAGGTAAAATCAGATATGCCAGTTAAAGTAGGCTGAAAACTGAGCAATAAACTTTTCATAAAGTTTCACATTGAAATGAAAAAAGAAACCTCACAAGGCCATAGCTTGAGATATGTGATGTGAATTGGAGAAACACAATATGAAGAGAAAATGACAATTGAATGCCTGTTGTAGGTTGAATTGTGTCCCCCCAAAATATATGTTCAAGGCCTAACCTCTGGTATTTGAGAATGTGAGCTTATTTGGAAGTAGAGTCTTTACTGACGTAATCCAGTTGAGATGAGGTCAACACTAGATTAGTGTGGGCCCTAATCCAAGGAGTGGTGTCTTCCTAAAATGAGGGAAGTTTGGACAAAGAGACAGACAAATAGGGAGAGAAGGTCATGTCACAACAGCTACACAACACAAGGATTGCTGGCAACGGCCAGAAGCTAGAAGAGGTTCTCCCTCGGGGCCTCCGGAAGGAGTCAGCCCCACCCACACCTTGATTACAGATCTGTAGTCTCCAGAACTGGGAGACAGTGAAGTTCTGTCTTAATAAGCCATCCAGTTTGTGGAACATTGTTCTAACAGCCCTAATGAACTAATACAAGGACTATCAATAATAATCAAAAGTTACACAGCTGCTCTGGCTAGGTGGCTCAGGTGGTTGGAACGTTGTCCCATACACCAATAGGTTATGGGTTTGATATCCAGTCAGGGTGCATGCAGGAGGCAACCTATCAATAACCAATCAATGTCTATCTGTCTCTCTTCCTCACTTCCTCTGTCTCTACAGTCAACACACATATCCTCAGGTGAGAAATAAATGAATGAATAAATGATACAAAATTAAAAATACTCACAATGAGCATAAACCATGATCACAACAAAATATGGAAATAATTTACATAAACATAATAATTTAAAAGCAAAAGGAAAAGACAGTTGGTAAGAAAAATCAGTTAAAATTTAGAGTAATTTAGAATCTTGCAGAAGTCCCTTAACCTGGTTTCATCCATTGCCATTTTAAGATACCTCCTACTTTAATCAAAAGGATAAAAATGATTTGTACATCTCATTTCAGTTTGGGGTTCTGTAATAAAAAATGATACATAAATTTTTAGAAATTATCATGGGCCTCTCTCTGAAAAATGGCAGAAGTTTTTAGACCTGAAAGTAATTGTTTTCACTTAGATTTCAATGAAAGAAAATATTGTGTTGTTGCAAACATTGGTTGTCTGATGTAGAACCCTAAGAATAAATAATATTATGTGACTTGTACTTCTGATATTTATTCATTAATATAATCCACAAATATTTCTGAGTACCTACAGTGGTGTACCTAAAACACCAGGTTCTTATTACTCTGAGATGTCAAAGTCAAGAATAGGGGAGCTGAGGTTATGGGAAGAGTGAGAAACTGCTGCTTTAACAAGATTTCCCTCAAATGTTATGGAGAAATTGTTTTATATCAACTGAATCATCTACACATATATTCTACTTACACTTTTAAAATGTCAGTTAAGGACAGTAAAAGAAGAAATTGTTTGAAATATGGTTATGAATTTCATATTTAACTGTTCTTAAATTCGTGCTTTTGAGATCTTGATTTTCTTTGAGACAAGACTACATTTTAATTAAAACACATCCCTTAAAGGTATTTTATAATTAATTTGAGCAGTAGAGTTGCTTCCTCCTATATGGTAAAAATAAGGGAACTTTTTCCTCCCTAATTACCCAGATAATGGGTTCCAGCCTCCCTTTGATGTGTCATAAAGGCTCACCTGTTTCTACAACCTGCTATTTATTATCAAACAATTGCAGTTTTCCAAATCCTGAATTTCCAAAGGTGCCATTTATCCAAATCACATGTGTGCCCCCTTTGCACCCATACTGAAAAAGAATTTTCCTTGATCAAAATTTTAACCTTGATTACCCCCTGGTGCATCACCCCTTTTATTACCTAGTCCAAATTAAAATCCAGAGGACTACTAGTACACATACTGCCTGCTAAGGCATTTCCTTGAACTGCATTTTAACTATTTCAGGTAAAGGTAAGAAAAGACATAAATTAAGATATATAAGATCAGAAGCTTAAAAATTAAGATATATTAAGATCAGGAGCTTAAAAATAAGATTTAAAATTATTCCATATGTTTATACAACCTTTTTAGATTGAAAGCCTTGAACTCTCTCCCATCAATGGACATTTCACATACACTCTCAATAGTTCATCTCCCCAAAGCCTATCTGTGAATTCCCAAGTTTCCCTTCTTGCCAAAAAGGTCTTTCATTTCACTTTCTCATTTGACCCCTTCAAAGTGATGAATGAGATAAACTGCAAAAGCCCTTGAAACTGTGTCTAAGGCAAAATTGGAAAATTTCTTTCCACAATACTTTGAACAATCTGACTAAAACTTCTCCAAGCACTGATTGAAGATGCCCTGGGGTGAGTGCCTACAAGATATGAGGGACTAGTATAGGGCTGGAGAAATAAATCAGTATGGAGATCATATAAATAATATATGGAGAAGGAATGTTCTAGGAAACATTATGAGTGGAATTACAGACTTTGAGGAATATGAGTTTATGATCCTGAGAGGCAAGAGCACTGCAATCCTAGAAATGCCACTGTGGAAGGGGATTCATTGTGCACAGGGCCTAGGCAAACCCTCAGGAAGGAGCCTGACAACCCCTGGGAAGAGCAGGGTCAGTCAGGGGCCCAGGGGACTTCATCAGAAACCCTGGAAGATTCTGAAGTTGAGGCGCAAAGCCCTGTGAGAATGTGGAGGAAAAAGCCATCTAAGTAGGCCTAAAACTTTTTACAGTGACATTTGATAAGAATGTCATACGCTTTGGAAACACATGGGAGAGCCCAGATTGGTCATTACAGAACACAAGAGGGTCTCAGGTGGAGCCACGTTTCTGGCTTTGAGGAAAAGATTTGCGTAAAAGAGAAACTTCTGGGTCCCTGCTGATGGGCCAGCATTGTAATGATGTAGACTCTGGGGGATGTTGGGGCCCAAGCATCTGGGAGCTCTAGTAAGTTTGGGGAAATTCAGTCACTGTTGCTGTCATGTTTGCTGCCAATCCATTAGGTGTTTTTGTGAGAAACCGAAAAAGGTGTCCATTCTCCTCCCCTAGGTGGATACATCCAAAGTCTGGGGTACGCAGACGGTGAGTCAGAGCACCAGCTAGATTTCATTCCCCACTGGTTTCAGTGACCAAGGTCCTTTTGCAGGCAACCGTCTGCCCAACTGCATGTGGAGGCCCTGGATAGATCGAGAATTTTCTTTTGGATGAAAGCTAATTTGGTGTCCACACACATGAAACTATTTGAAAAGAGCAAGATACTATTCAACATAAAGACTTCAAGGATTGTATTTGCAGATAAAAGTTCTTCTAAGGGATGTAAACTAATAAGAGATACAGAGATAAGTCAAGCATACTTGACTTGATCTCTCCAACTTTTATAAAGGTCTGTCACTAGGAAAAAATATTCTCCTAGTCCCTCCTCTATCCTGGTTTTCTGTAGAAATGATTATGCACTTGTGCAACCATAGGCAAATGAATTAGGCCCTCTGTACATCAATTTCCTCATCCTGGAGTTTTGGTAAGGGGTGAAAATGTTAATACACATAGAGCTTAGAATTGAGTATGGAATTTAGTATTTTTCTTTCAGGTTTCATGTATTTATTCAGAAGGTGATTTTAAAATGAAGTATTTTTAGCATTATGAAACACAACGTTTTGAAATCTTTTCTCATGCAATTCTTGTTTATTACAATTTTTATAATTATAATAATTATAAACTGCTGAAGAGTGTCTCTCATCTGAAGTTTTTCAAGCATTCAGGTATTTTGCATGATGTCTGATGTGGTCAGTAATGAAGGTGGAGATGAAGTAGTAGCTGTGATCGTAACCCTCTTGTAATCTAAAGACAGGAGGGATTTTCTGTTCTGTACAGGCAGTGATGAAGTATTCCGATAGTAGCTGCCCATCTGAACAAAACTGGCCATCTTTTCCTTGGTCAACTAGTATGTCCAGCTGAGACCCTAGATAGGCCTTCACAAGATGGGTAGCATCATAAGCCTTCCATTTACTTTATTCTGTTCCCAAATATTCACTGAAGGCCATCTGGCCCCAAGGACAAAGCACTGGGTTGCAAATTGGAGCAAATGCTGACACAGATTTGTATTTTTCCGAATTCTTTAAAGCACAAATCAGCACTGTGTGGTCCCCCATGGAGTGACCAAGAACAGACACCCTTTAGGGGTCCACTGGAAAACAGGCATTGATGAGTTTGGGAAGCTCTTGCCTCAGGTAGGAGCACATCCTGTAGTTGGTCTTCCAGGGCCACTCCGTGGCGGCCAGGTAAAACCCGGTGGTGCTGGTGCCAAAGTCCCAGCTCACATCCTCCTCTTGATTGTTGCAGTCGTGGCGGTGGGGCTGGTGTCCAGAGTGATGCCCACCGGGCCATGTTCGGAGGCAGCCTGCTGATGGTGGGATTTTGATATAAAGTTCTGTACTGTGCAACTTAAACCAGACTGCCAATAGGGTGCAGGGTAAATTTTCCAGTTTCTGCCTTTGGTGGTAAGTAGACAGCAAGTTTCATTTCGTAGCTCAGTTCAACCCATCCCTATTCAAACACTGTCTGGAATTCCCCAAAGCACTTGTTCCTGGAAATCTGTTTCCAGGCCATTCTTTTCCTGTCCAACTACTTGCTCTTTTGTCGCACCGAAGGGTGGATGATTCTCCAGCAGCGGGAGGCACGGGAACAGCGGAGTCTGGCATTTAGTATTGACTCAATAAATGCTAAACATTTTTATTATTTGTATTATCACATGTTAATGAGAATGCTAAAGCTGGATCAGGCTGTAGAGACCATCTGAGAAGCATTTATGCAGAAAATAAGTTTGGAAAATGTGTAGGATTTCAATAGGCAGGGAAAACAAGGGAAGACATCCCAGGCATTGGGAAGAAAGGTGGAAAGGTACAGGCAACACTCAAGTATGGTTAGCAGACCTGTTTATCAGAAACCAAATGGAATGTATAGGAGAGGGGTAGAAAATAAATCTTTTTTCTTTTTTTTTATTTTATTGTTGTTGTATTACATCCATCCCCTTTTGAAAATAAATCTTAAAGCTAAATTGAGAACACATAATAAGGTATACAGAATTCATTCTTCTCTCTCTGGTCAGCAGTAAAACCCAAGAAATTTAACTCGTAATCCTCTGTAATCTGGTTTCCACTCTATGGGCTCTCTTGCCTCCAAGGTCTAGTGCAGTACTTCTAAAACTTGGAAGTATAAACCAGTGACTTAGGGACTTTCCTAAAATGTAGACTCTGATATGGTAAGTCTGGAGTAAGGCCTGAGACCCTACATTTTTAACAAGTTTCCAGGTGCTAGCATGGCCCCTGCTGCTTATCTTTGGACCACACAGTACTGAGAGTCTAATCCAATGGCCTCTTCTCATTTTCATCCTTAGCCCCTCTAGTATTTGGCCTTGGTGAACTTCCTGAAGCTCTCATTGTTGGTTTCTACTCACCCACCTGAATCTTATGCTAATACTTGAAACTGAGAATGTGGCTAGAAACCTGTAAAACTCCAGTACATACTGACTTGTCTTGAGCATAGCTTTCATAATATAAAACAAAGTTGCCATTGGTTATAATAATTAGCTACAAATTCAAGGCTGTGTCTTGTGCAAGCAATTGCCAGTGCACCCATCTGTTAGGTTTTTTAAATACAAATATTACAAACCATCTTTTAATAAGAGATGGGCTTATGACATTACAAAAGACACCTATGGCCCATCTCATGATGTGTGCAGCTTCTCTGGAGAAAATCTCCCCTAAGATCCCCACCCTGCCCCTGCCTCAACCATCCACATGGGAATTGGCTATAATTGATTGGAGAAGAGGTGGGTCCCTGACCAACACTGAGTTATTTTGAGTCTTTCCTCAGATCTTACATGAGAACTGAAAAAAGCAAGTTAGTCACTTGCTCTCTCTATAGAACAGAAATTAAGACCATGTAAGTACAGGACTGTTGGGGAACACTTCTGCCATGCAGACTCCAGAGCAGACAACGGCAGAAAGAAGACTGATGAAGACACCAGGAGAGCACAAGAAAATAGATCCATAGTGTGGCCCCTGACAATCTTGCACATCTCTACAGAGGCCACGTGGGCAAGGCTTAACCACAGTCTGACCTGAGTCGTGGCAGTTATCCTGTGATTTCTTCAAGCCTGAGAGAAGATTAGCAGCCTGCTGAGGAGCCACTAAGAGTCTGTTACTCCCATTATCTTGTGGAAGGTTTCCACAAGGCCATTTCTCATCCATCTCCCTAGTGTCAGTGGAGCACAAGACTTTCCACCTCACTCCTACTTAGGGTAAAGCTGCAGACTTCAGAGACAGCTATTAAAACTGCTCTGCTGTGGTTCCCAGGGACCAACAGCAGAGGGACCTACCGCTCATACCATTTACCATCTGCCCTGTTCAATTTGGTGCTGCCTGTGGAACAAAGGACATGGGGAACTGACACCATAATTACTCACTTTTGTTGTCTGCATACGTAATCAACTGTCTGAATCCATTTGGGCAGATTTACTCCTTACTAAATTTATGGAAGCAATCCTAACAGCTGTAGTGGTATTACTTGTGGCCTTATTATTAGCCACCACCTTGTTGCTTAACCATTTGATAAAGAGAAAAAGGAGGGCATGGCAAGAATTTACTACCTAAGTTCACCTCAGTACCGCAGCTCCTGATTCCAATCTGCTCCAGGAATGCATCCTAGATGTTGGATTCTATGAAATACCCCAGTATTTCTCTAATGAGCCTCTCTAGTTACTTTTTCTTTCCTCTTAAGAAATCCAGAATGGTTTTTAGCCTTTACCATCAAAAGATTATATAATACACACACACACACACACACACACATATATATATATATATATATATATACACACACAGAAGTGTTGCATTTGAAGACAGTATCAGTCAGAGCTCATGCAAGAGATTTACAAGCATTTTTATATTTATTAAATTCTAACTCTTGTGTATTAATTTCTTTTTGACTTGACCTAGTATATGTAACAACGATTAGCCTAAACTTGTTAAAGTTCAATAAACAAAACATTTTATGAAAATGTTATTGGCCAAGTGCAGAAAACATGACTCTTGCACTGTGATGGGCCAGATGAGTTTTCTTTGATCAGAATCATCGACTCTTTGATCAGAATCATCGACTCTAAATCAGGTGAGTCAGAGACAGTTGGAAGAGTCTTGAACATTATGGAATTTGACCAAAATGATGAATAATTTGGTGCAAATTCATCATCACTACAGGGAAACAACTAAAAAAGTAAACATTGGAGACACTTTCAGCATAACAATGCAAACATAGCACAATGACATAAAATAAATTTTTCTTGATGGCCATATAAATAAAATACCATCTTTATGAAAGTGTACAGGTTGTAAGTAATACACCTGGCTGCTTGTTGTATCCCTGAGATGCAAGCAGTTCATGACATAATGAAAATTGCTCATAATCTGTAGTAGTCCCTTTTATAAAAAGTTCAAGTGTGTTTGGAAAAAAAAGTAAATTTTACTAGTGGAAACTAAACATTATATATCTAGTCACTGTCTTAATATGACTTATTAGAGTTACCATACTATAATTTATTAAGAGACCAAACTACATTTATATAAATGTTTTATGGTAATGAATGAATTATATAACTAGTTTATATTTATAATAAAAATGCATCACAGTATGTAAGATTAATTTTTCAATCACCTTATAATTTATATTTTAACATATCCTTAAAATATGTTCATATGACATAATCTTATGGGTAACTTTCTTAGCCACACTTAGTAATTATTTCCATGATTACTATCACAGCTTTTTCTCTAACGTTTTTCCTCACAGCATAACTCTCCCTAACTTAATGTCAGCCCATTCTATCAAAGGTGTTTATATGTGTTAACATGTGCATTTAATTTTAATATGCTTATTTAGGGCACGAATAGCCCCAAGCAAGCACAGTATGTAGTAAGAAAACCTGTGGAGTCCTGAAGTAAACATTTTAATGAGGGAGCTAGGAGTTATACAAGATCTGAATTAATTCAAAGAAAGAGGTTACAAGTCTGACAGACGCTGGATCGTTTCAAGTAAAACAGCCAGCTCGGCAAAGAGGCGGCCTCAAAGGTGCAGGCCTTGGGCTGCCTCCCTGCTTCTCCGGCTAGGAACCGAGAAGTGGGGGAACCTGAGCGCGGGGAGGCGAGCGCCTCGGAGACTTGACCCCCGGACACCCGCCGCCCGCTCCCGGCTTCCTTCGCTCCGGTTCCGCCCGCTCAGGTTCTGCATGGAATCCAGAGAAAGGCCATAAAACTGCAGTTGGAAAACGTGTTTGAAAAACGTTTGGGGCCACGCAAAGATGAAAAATGACTGGCCCCCAACCGGGCCGACTTACCAGCCGAACCACCAGCCAGGATCTGCCGAGAAGCCTCCTTCACGAAGCCGACATCGGCTTTCGCTGTCATCTCCGCAAAGCCCGAGGGCGACAGCCGGGTTGCGTGGACGAGCTCCTGGGCCTGCAGAGCCTTTCCTAACCCAGAGAGCCTGGGCTGGCTGGGTCCTTGGCCGAGTGGCTCACTGGGAGGCTGCAATACCGCGGCTGCTAGGAGGTGGCGGTTCGGGCCCCGACCTCTGCTCGATCTCCCACGGGTCCGAAACTGCCCGCCCCGCGTCTACAGGGGTGCCTGCCGATCCTGCTTGGCTCCCGCGCTTCACGAGGGTACCCTGGAGAGTGAAAAACGCGGGATGGGGTTGGGTTGGCGGAGAGCAGCAGGTGGGGTTTGGTCTCTTAGATTGGCGCCCGCACGCTTCCCTATCAGGAGCCTCCTGCAGTTATGCTGGACGTGCTGCCTCTGATAGTGCAAGTGAAGAAATGACCCTGGCCTCCAGTTCCAGCTGCTGAGCCTTGGTCACCCGTGCTCCTCTTGGCAAGCCAGAATCGCGGCGCAGTTTTACAGATGGGGCAGGTGGATGAACTCCGAAGTTGTGTACAGTAGCAACTGAAATCCAATTTACAATTCGCTTACAAAAGAGCTAATAACGTCATAGTATACCAAAAATCGGTTTTGGCTTAAGGGAATTTATCTTATTCCTCATCTACTTGAGTTTTATTTTACTGAAAGATTTTTTAAGAGATCTTATTACAGAGAGGTCTCTTCAGTACTGCAGAGATCAGTGGTTCAAGGATGATCTTAGGACCCAGTGGCATCAGCCTGATGTGCGAGTTCCTAAGAAAAGCAAATTTATGGCCCCTCCTGGACTTACTGAACCAGAATCTCTGGATACAGGGTTCAGAAACCTGTGTTTTAACAAGTTCTCCAGTGACTTATGAACCACTGACCTAAATAATCAAGGGGCATTAAGAAACTATCAGCCTGTTCTCTATAAAAAGCTTACTTATTCATACTAGCCCTTTAGTATGAATAAAAGGAAAATACTAATTTATACCATTTTTAAACTACAACTTGCAAATGCTGTGCAGGACAGAAACAGATTCTAAAATTTTAATGGACCTAGAAGGTATTATGTTCAATGAAATAAGACAGAGGAAGACAAATACCATATAATTTCACTTATATGTGGAATCTAAAGAACAAAATGAATGAACAAAAAAAATTGAAACAGACTCAGACAGAGAGAGGAGATTGGGGAACTGGGTGAAAAGGGTGAAGGGACTGAGAAGTACAAACTGGTAGTTATAAAACAGTCCCAGGGAAATAAGTACAGAAAATATAGTCAGTAATATTATGATCACTATATGGTGGGGGTTCTGGAAGTTTGGAAGGGAACACTCCATCATGTATATGATTATCTAACTACTAAGCTGCACCACTGCAACCAGCACAAAATAAAATTGAAAGAAAAAATAAAATTTTAGAAACATACTATATCTGAAACAGGTAGGAGATGATATATATATATATATAAAAAAAGGGAGAAAATGAGAGACTTTGGTACTCCTATTGTTATATTGCATCTTAAACATGAAGTATAATACTAAATATATTTAGTTTTGAACCCTATAAAATTGCCATTTTTGAAGGTCAAAACCATTGGATATCAGCAATACAATATGGTTCAATTTATATAAGTTCTGATCAAATACACAAAATACAAACTGGTTCATACATTGTTTATTTCTTAGACTGAGGTATTAAAAGTTGTTAATCATGGTATCTGGCAGATTTAAAGTGATAAATTGGGGAGGCTTGCTGCTTATGTGATTACATGCAAAAATGATTTCTCATATTTAATTATATTTTGTATTAGAATTACTAAGTCTAAAGTGTTGACCAAGAAACAGTTTTCAGAAACTTGTCCTATTTACTATACCTGAAGTACCCTGAAACATCAATTCATAAGAACCTATGTACCCCTATGTGCATAGCAGCACTATTTACAATAGCCAAGTGCTGGAAACAGCCTAAGTGCCCATCAATAGATGATTGGATCAAAAACCTTTGGTACATTTACACAAAGGAATACTACACAGCAGAAAGAAAAAAGGAACTCCTGCCTTTTGCAACAGCATGGATGGAACTGGAGAGTATTATGCTTAGTAATATAAGCCAGTCAGTGAAAGGCAAATACCATTTAATCTCACCCATTACAGGACAACAACAAAACAAGCAAAACAGAACCAGATACATGAATACAATGAATAGACCTTCAGTGGGCAGGGGGGGGAGGAGGAGGCAGGGGGAAGAGGCAAAGAAGGGGAGCAGTTTAGTCAAGAAACTAGTATGGAAGAACCATGGACATGGACAACAAGTGGGATTGACTTTGTGGGGGAATGGGTGGGTAGGGAAGGGGACAGAGGGAAGTAAAAGGGATGGATGTAATACAACAACAATAAAATTAAATTAAAAAAAAATAAAACTGTCAAAAAAAAAAAAAAGAAACGACCTATTTAGGTAGAGGGAAGCTTTTGAGCAATGCATCAGTCTCTTACTAATCAAATATGTCCTGAGTGCAATATAGAATCACTTAATACTGAGCACCTATAATATACTAAGCACTAAAATAAAAATCCCAGTGTTCATAGAAAACATTTTCCTCCTTTTCCAATCAAGAAACAAGTTCCCAAGACTACACAATGAATAGTATCGCTGGGATTCCATTCCAGAATTTCATCTAATAGCAAAGGGATTTTATATTTAAATATTAACCAAAGGCCAAGTTACATTCTGTTACACAGAAACCTAAAGTAATGAAATGCCCTCCCAAATTAACTATTCATACGTAACTGGAACTTTTTAAAGGCTGTTAAATTGTCATAACTCAAAACAAAACCCAAGGCACAGACTTAACCACAACCAGCATTCATTCCCTGATAGCTCACTGAGTTCCCATGGGCAGTGTAGTAGTCAAAATCCCTTTTGGAAAGCCACCACTGGCTGGTGGCTTAGTGGATAAGGCACTGGCCTGCAAACCCAAAGGTTGCTGGGTTGATTCCCAGCCAGAACACATAGCCAGGTTGTAAGCCAGGTCTCCAGCCAGGTCTGTAGCTGGAGGCAGGTGAAAGGCAACCATACATTGATGTCTCTCTGCCTCTGTCCCCCCCCCCCCTCTAATAAAAAAAAATATATTTTTTTTACATAAAATAAACTTGCACCTAAAAAAATCCCTCTTGGAGCATATAATCTAATGAAGGAGATCCCACTCTCTTAAAATGGAAGTAAAATTTTACCTTGCCTAAATTATTTCAGGAAATACAATAATTCTCCCAGGTCAATATTTAAAGTCAGCCTTTTAATGCTATTATTTCCCTGAGTAACTTAATCTCTGAATCATCCTGAGGAGATGCATGGTTGTGATCTTACTAAATCCTCAATCTCTCAAGACCCCTATAGATTCATTCAGAAGACACTCTCAGACCTCTTTCCAAATACCCTGTTATAAAATTGCAATCTCTTTTTAACATCCCTGGACTAGAACAGAACATTCTGGAGCTTGAGAATCAGCCAGTGTCATTCCAGAGGCCAACAAATACCCCACGTTCTAGGAACTCTGATTATGGGATATACCTCTTTTTTTTTTTTATTTTTTTTAAAGATTTTATTTATTATTTTTAGAGAGAGGAGAAGGGAGGGAGGCAGAGAGGGAGAGATATATCGATGTATGGTTGCCCTTCTCCTGCCTCCAGCCACAGACCTAGCTGGAGACCTGGCCTGCAACCTGGTTATGTGCCCTGACTGGGAATTGAACCAGCAACCTTTGGGTTCACAGTCCAGCACCTTTCTACTGAGCCATCAGCCAGGGCTAATTATGGGATATACCTCTTAAATGTAGCTAAACTTGACCATAGCCAATATTGGAATGCTGGGAGGTTTAGCACTGGGGGAGCAAAGTGATAAAAATGTATTTGACCTAATAATTCAGTTTCCTTAGACTCAATCTATCACATTACCCCATTATCATTTTATATATTATTTTACATAATATGTAATATCTTGATATTAGAGGAAAATGCTGAAATATCAAGCTTATATTTTTAATTATTTAGCTTATCTTGGTTGATAAGTACATAGTTAAATTATTGATTTATCAGTTTGCAAAGTGGCTGGAAACTAAACCTTCAGGAACCTCAAAATGCTTACTGAGCTTAAATATCTGACAACTTCAGTGTCTCTTTGGAATGAAGTTTTTGTGTTGGGCTATTGGATTAGCTATTGTTCAAGACCAAAATGATAGTGGTACACATGATAGAAATTTATTTTCCCCCTCATAATTTCCCCCCTTATAATTATACCTAATTATAAGCCATAGATAAGATTCCATCCAGCAGAGTGGAAGAAAGGTAAGAAAGATAAATAAAGCCCTGAAAATTACACAAATCTTATTGGTCAAAACTTAACCATGAATGTTGTACCTAAGTTGGGGTAGGTAATATTTTGCTGGACACTATTTTGTTTATGTTGAAAGATTTTGTTCTCAAATCTGAAGTTTATCTTCATCCGTGTTTAACTAGAAAACACAATATAATCCCATGGTACTCAACATACTGTGAATGGAAAAAAATTTTGAAAAACCATTCACTGAAATATACATAGCTATCATGGGCCCAGAAATTTCCTTTAGGTGTCTAAACATACTGTCTGCGTACACGTAGACACACAAATGTGGAATTTTCCATACTTGGAGCCCATCTACAGAATAGGTTTACAACTGTAACCTTACTTTTGCCCCATCCTGTAAAAGGGATAATTCTTGAACTCTTCAAAAGATCTATAATTGTATATTATTCTTATATAAAAGTACTAGACATCTTTTTTTAATTCTATTTGCAAGTGAACAATTCTTATGTGCTTGAAAATCTGTGGCTCTGAGAATCTCAGTAGCTGTAAGGTCTCAGTGGCTTATAACTTAACAAATACCAAAGCATCCTGTTATTATTTAGAACAAATCTTAGTTTCTGGTTCATTTGATTATCCCCTCACCTAACAGAGCATTTCTGTATTCCAAGGGACTTTACTAGACAGTGTGAACAAAATAACTACTTGGAAAACTTCAACATTTTATTGTGATAGGATAGAAACAACACATAGAGGTCATTTATTCAGGGGTGGCCAAAAGTAGGTTTACAGTCACTTGTATGAAAAATAATACAATTAATTAATAACAAGAATAAACTGTTTTGCCTACTCACAACTGTAAACCTACTTTTTCCCACCCCTGTATGACAGAGTTCTGTTACTTGGGACAAGCTAGGAATCTAGAAGTTATGGCCTCTGAGTAGTCAACATACAGAAATCCATGCACTTTCCTCCTCAGAGCTTCCTAGGCCTTTACTTAGAACTGATTTTACATATATGATTCTTAAAAGGTTGGTAGGGGGAATATCTAATATATTGGTTCACTGCAGATTAGAAAGAACAGATAGACAGGGAATAGAGGCCCTGGCCATGTGGCTCAATTCATTGGAGTGTTGTTCCATGCACTGAAAGGTTTCAGGTTCAATTCCTAGTCAGGGAATATACCTAGGTTGCAAGTTTGATCCTTGGTCAGTGTGCATATGGTAGGTAACTGATATATCTCTCACATCAGTGTTACTCTCTCCCTTTCTCTCTGAGATCAGTAAACGTGTCCTCAGGTGAGGATTAAGAAAAAGAATAGGTGATGGAAACTTGACTTGTGATGGTGAACACAAACTACAATGTACGGGTCATGTGTTGTAGAATTGTGCACCTGAAGAAAACCTCTAATTTTATTAACCAGCATCACCCCAATAAATTCAATAAAAAGAATTTAAAAAGAGAATAGGGGAATAAAACTCAGAGAAATTCTAGAAAAGTGAAGCACAACCTGCAGCCTCCAGGCCACAGCCTACATAACAAATTGTAATAATTACAATAGTCATTTAATGCTTACCTTATGGCACATAGTTGCTAAGCGTTTGGTAACCTATTATCTCATTCACAAAATCTGTGACAAAGGTACTCTTATCTTCATCTTACAGAAGAAGAACTGGCACAGAAGTTAGGTAGCTTGCATGAAGTCACATCGGGTATTTAAGGTATTATTTGATCCCAAATATGCATAATTTAAGAGACCTCTTTCTGAGTCACTAACTATTGTTATTGTCTAATTTTAATTTCAACGTTTTTACCCATATAGAAAATGATCAGATATAAAATTCATAGTAAAAGGTTTGTGTCATCCTTGACTTTGATAAACAATGAATTAATTGATAAGCTGGATCTGGAACTTTATATCATTGAAGTTAGGAAAATACTAACTTTAGTGCCATAAGTTATATAAGTATAAATGCTGTGAATTTTCTGTTTATTAAATCAGGATTTCTCAGCAACAGCAACATTGACATCTTGGGACAGATGATTTGTATGGCAGACTGTCCAGTGTAATGCAAGATATTTAGCAGCATCTGTAGCCTCTACCCATTAGCTGCCAGTAGTAACAATAAAGTCTCCAGATACTTCCAAATGATCCTTGTGGGACAAAATTGCCCTTAGTTAAGAATCATTGATTAAGTAAAAGAGCTAATATGATAGTGAAGTCTATTTTAACTTTCTAGAATTGGAGTGACAGACCTGGGAGAGACTTTAATCAGTTCCTTACATGACAGGTAAGGAGACAGATATGATGAGACTGAGGCCCTCACCTAAATTAGAAGAGTTGAGTGGGAAAGTAAGACATTTTCTGATTTAACATACAAGCATATGCATAATCTATCAATACAGACAACAGTGTGGTGATAGCCAGAGGGAAAGGAAGGCAGAGATAGGTGGAGGCAGGCCAAGGTGGGTAGGGAAATGCGGTCATTTGTACCATATAATAAGTGTCAATAATAAAAAAGAAAATAAAGTTCTAATCACAAGAAAAAGAACATAATCTACGCATTGATGTCTGGGACATTTTCTATAAATTGAATTGAATACTGTGGTTACAGTACCCAGAGCGACTCTTTTAAAGCATATACCAGATATTTCTCACCTGTTCTAAGCCATCTAGTGGCTTCTATCATCCTTATAATGAATCTAAAGTCCTAGCCATAGCCCAAAAGGTCTTGTACATTGGCTTCTGGCCACCTTCCAGACTTATTTCTTAATACTCCTTTCATCCTGCTCTTATTATACTGATTTTCTCGGTTTTCCTTTGAACGCTCCCTAGCATGCTCCCATCTTTGTGTTCCCAGGGATGTTCTTTTCCTTTACATCTCCATGACTTGCTTCTTTACCTCCTTCAGGGATCTAAACAAATGTTACTTTAACAGGCAGGTTCTACCTGTCTAAAATTGCACTTCTCAACATTTTCACTCTTCATCTAGTCTGATTTCTCTATTACAATTTTCAACATCTAGATATAGTCTGTATTGTTTATTCTTAGTCTTTTCCTCCTTTTGAATGCAAAGTTCATGCAGAAGTGACTGAAATACTGCCTGGAACATAGTAGGCACATAATAAGCATTAATTCAGTGAATGGATCACAATCACCCAATACCCTTTAAATAATCACTCTTTATTTACCCTTCTCCCATCCTTTGTCAACCACTAGTGTGATTTGTCTCAATTGATTTGCCTATTCTGAATATGTCATATGTTCATCTGTAGCTATAAATTTTCCTTTTAGCACTGCTTTTACGAAAGCCTATAACTTTTAGTAGGTCATATTTTCCTTTTCATTTTCATGTTTCTCAAGGTATTATTATAGGTTGAATGTGTTCCCCCAAAAGATGTGTTAAAATCCTAATCCCTGGAAACCTCAAGAATATAACCTTATTTGTAAATAGGGTCTTTACTAAGCAATCAAATTAAAATGAGGTCATTACAGTGACCCTAATCCAATGTGATTATATCTTTATAAGAGGGATAATCTAGACACAGAAACAGATATTCACAGGAAAGAGACTACTACATGAAGAAACATGCAAAATACCACTTGATTACTGTTGTCTGTAGTATGTTTTGAAATCAGGAAGTGTGAGATCTTTGTCCTTTCTCAAGACTGCTTTTTTTTTGGTATCTTAAGTGTTCCCAAGTGCATTTTAGGATTTATTTTTTTAATTCTTCAAAAAATGCCATTGAGGTTTTGATAGGGATTGCATTGAATCTACAAATTATTTTGTGTAGTATGACATTTTAACAACATTGTCTTCAAATTGGCAAGCACAGATATCTTCCCATTTATTTGTATCTTTTATTTCTTTAGCAATGCTTTAGTTTTCAGTGTACAAATATTTACTTCCTCAATTAAGTTTATTTCTATTTTATTCTTTTTGATGCTATAGTAAGTGGGATTGCTTTCTTAATTTCCTTTTCACATTAGTCATTATTAGTGTATTAAAACATAACTGATTTGTGTTGATTTTGTACCCTTCAACTTTCCTGAAATTGTTTATTAGTTGTAAGAGTTTTATTGTGGAACCTTTAGGATTTTCTGCATATAAGATTATGTCATTTGAAAACAAGGATAATTTTGCTTGTTTCCAACTTGGGTGTTTTTTACTCGTTTTTCTTGTCTGAGTGGTCTGGCTAAATCTTCCAGTACAATGTTGAATAATAATGACAAGAATTGGCATTCTTGTCTTGTTTCTGATCTTTGAGGAAAAGCTTTTAGCCTTTCATTACTGAGAATGATGTTTGCTTTTCATACATGGTTTTTATTATGTTAAGATACTTTAAGCCCTGGCTGGTGGCACAGTGGATAAGGTGCCAGCCTGCAAACCCAAAGGTCACTGGTTCGATTCCCAACCAGGGGAACATAACTAGGTTGCAAGCCAGGTCTCCAGCCAGGTCTCCAGCCAGGTCTGTAGCTGGAAGCAGGTGAAAGGCAACCATACGTTGATGTTTCTCTCCCTCTTTGCCTCTCTCCTTTCCCCTCTCTGTGAAAAATAAATAAAATCTTTAAAAAAAAAGATACTTTACTTTCTTCTTAGTTCATTGAGTGCAATTTTTTATCATGAAAGAATACTAAATGTTGCCAAATACTTTCTCTTCATGAATTGAGATAGTCATGTGGTTTTTGTTCTTAAATTTGTTATTGTGGTTTTACATTGAATGATTTTTGTATATTAATTTTGTATATTAATGCTTTATTCCAGGTAAAAATCTCACTTGGTCATGGTAAATCCTTTCCATGTGCTGTTGAATTCAAGTTGCTAATATCCTGTTGAAAATTTTTCATTAATTTTCATCAGGGATATTAGTCTGTAGTTGTCTTCTTGTGTCTTCAACTGGTTTTAGGATCAAAGTATGCTGGCCTCATCAAATGAGTTTTGAAATATTCTTCTTCAATTCTCTGATAAGAGTTTTAGAAGAATTAGTGTTAATTCTATTTCTTTAAGTGTTAGTAGAATTATTGAGTCTTGAAGCCTTCTGGTCCTAGACATTTTCTTATTGGGAGGTTTCTGATTATTGCATCAATCTCCATACTAGTTATAGGTCTGTTTAGATGTCTTTTATTTCTTCTTGATTCAGTCTTGGTAGGTTACATGTTTCTAGGAATTTGTCAATTTCTTTTAGGTTATCCAATTTGTTAGTGTATAATTGTTCACAGCAGTCCTCTTTAATTCTGTGACATCAGTGGCAATGTCTCCTCTTTCATTTCTAATTTTAGTTATTAGAATCTTTTTTCCTTAATCTAACTAATGGTATGTCAACATTTTTATTTTATTAAAAATCAACTTTTGGTTTCATTTTCAATTCTATATTTCTTTGATCTTTACTCTAATTTTTATTATTTTTTCTCTCCCTATAACTTATGGGTTACCTTTTTTCTCCTAGTTCCTTGAGGTGAAAAATTAGGTTGTTAACTTGAGATCTTTATTAATTTTTTAAACATTTTTAAAAGATCTTATTATTTTTAGAGAGAGGAGAAGGGAGAGAGGGAGAGAGACATCAATGTATGGTTGCCTTTCACTCGCCTTCAGCTATGGACCTGACTTAGCAACCTGGTTATGTGCCCTGGCTGGAAATCGAACCAGCAACCTTTGGGTTTGCAGGTCAGCGCCTTATCCACTGTGCCACTAGCCAGGGCTTGAGATCCTTATTGTCTTTAATATTTGTATTTACCACTATAAACTTCTTTCTTAGTACTCCTTTTGCTGCATGCATCCCATAGTTTTAATATATTTTATTTTTATTTTTGTCTCCAGATCTTTTCTAATTTCCTTGTGATTTCTTCTTTCATCTACTGGTTATTTAAGAGTGAATTGTTTAATGTCCATATATTTGTGGATTTTCCTTCTGCTATTAATTTCTAGTACTATTTCATTGTGATCAGAGAAGATACTTTGAATTATTTCAATCTTCTTAAATTTGTTAAGACTAATCTTGTGGACTAACACATTTAGAGAACGCTCCATGTGTACTTGTGAAGAATGTATATTCCGCAATTGTTGGGTATAGTGTTCTTTGTGTCTGCTAATTCTAAGTGATCACTACTGTTATTTAAGTCTTCTGTTTCTTTATTGATCTTCTATCTTATTACAGCCATAATTGAAAGTTAAATATTAAAATCTCCTTCTATTGTATTGCAGGCTACTCCTCCTTTCAGTTCTGTCAATGTTTGTTTCATATACATGGGTGGATAAAAGGAGGTTTTAGTTTTTCATATAAAAAATACCTGCAGATTATGATGATTACAATAGCTTTATTAACCCTTTTGTACTCACAACTGTAAACCTACTTTTGCCCACCCCTGATTCGAGAGTTCTGATGAAGGTGCTTGTATATTTATAATTTTTTATATAGTGCTGGTGAATTGACCCTTTTATTGTTATATAATGCCCTTCTTTATCCCTTGAGATAGTTTGTGATATAAGTATGACCACCACTGATCTTTTTAGATTCTTGTTTACATGGAATACCTTTTCCCATCTTTTCACTTTTAGCCTGAATTTCCTTAGATCTAAAGCGAGTCTCTTGTAGACAGCATATAGTTGGATCTTGCTTTCTCCTCCAGTCAGTTCATATATTTTAAAGGGGGCATTTAATATTTACATTTAAAGTTATTACTGATAAGAAAAAATTTACTATTGCCATTTTGTTAATTGATCGCTGTATGTCTTTTAGCTTTTTTCTCCCTTCCTTTCTGTTGTCCAAAATTTTGTGTTTCATTGATTTTTTTTATAATGACAGGTTTTCATTCCCTTCTCACTTCCTATTGTGTATATTCTATATTTCCTTGTGGTTACCATTAAAATTACATAACTCCTCTTAAGATTATGAGTTATTTTAACCTGATAACATAAATTTAATCATATAAAATCTCTACTCCATGGCATCTCTGACCCACCATTTATGGTATTGATGACACAAATTACTTTTTAATGTTGCATATTATTTAACATAATTTGTAATTACATTTTTTTGTAATTACTTTTAATGATGTTTTTAAATTCATACATTTAAAAGTGAGTTATGTACCTACATTATAATTCTAAGGATTCTATATTTGTCTATATTTTTCCTTTTACCAGGGAAGTTTATATTTTCACACAGTCTTGTAGTGCTTTTTATCATCCTCATGCTTCAACTAGAAGGGTTCTTACCGGCATTTCTTATAGTGGTGCTGAACTATTTCAGCTCCTGTCTCTGGGAAAGTCTTAATTTCTTCTTCATGATTGAGGAACAGTTTTGCACCACATAATATTTATTAATTTTTTTCTTTCAGCATTTTGAATATATCATTTCACTCCCTTGTCGCCAGCATGGTTTCAGCTGATTAACTCATAGAAGTTTCTTTGTACATGACAAGTTTGCCTTTTTCCTGCTACTTTCAAGATTCTCTTCTTTATCTGTGACTTTTGATAGTTTGGTTATTATATGTCTCAGTGTAGGTCTTAACCTTTATTCTAGGTAGTAGTTTTTTAATCTCCTGAATTTGTACATTTCTCTCATGAAATTTTGTGACTTTGAGGTCATTATTTCTTCAAATAGGTTCACTGTCTTTCTTTTCTCTTCTTCTTCTGGGATTTCCAAAATGCATATGTTGTTCCACATGAAGTATTCCATAAGTCTTTTAGCTTCTCTTAATTTTTCTTTATTCTTTTCTTTTTGCCCCTCTGCCATGGAAATGTTGAAAGTCCTTTTTAGAGTTTGCTGAATAGTTCTTCTGTCTGGTCAAGTCTGATATTGAATTCCTCTAGTGAACTTTTTAGTTCAGTTACTGTATTCTTTAGTTTCAGAATCCCTATTTGGGTCTTCTTTATAGTTTCTCTCTCTCTCTCTCTCTTTTTTTTGGGGGGGTTTTGTTAATGCTTATTTGTTTTTGTTTATTGTCTATTGGTGCTCTCATTTTATTTATTGAGAATCCATATGATGGTTATTTTGAATTCTTTGATAATCCATATATCTGTTTCTTTGGGTAAGTATCAAGAGACTTCATCTGTCTTTTGCAATGGGCCATGTTTCTTTGTTTCTTTAAATGTCTTCTGTTAAGATTCCAGCATTTGAACAAATCAGACACTTCTCTCAAGTTCTGTGGTCTGCTTTTGTGCAAGGAGGACTTTCCCCGATCATTCTTGTTAGAGGTGCTGTAGGCCTCTGAAGCCTTATTTGAGGACATGGCCTCTTTGGGCTTGTGCATGTAACCTAATAATTGAAGAGGTTTTTCCGTTTGTATTCAGGGTCTCCCCTTAGCATCTGTCTACTGTGCTGTGCCTCTGTGATGCTACAGTAAACCGTGGTGCTGGACCTCCACCGATTCTAGTCTGTGCTATGGTGAACTCTGGTGCACATTGATTGCCTTTGTTCTCAGCAGCTCCCAAATTGGCCACTCATGCTAGTCAGACCTTAGGTTCATGTAAAATAGAAACCAGTCTCTCAGGCAACCCCCTGAAAAATCAGAACATTGGACATACATTCTACTCCTTTCTCTCCCAAGGGGAAGTTGGGAGTTGATAGTTTCTTCCCAAATTATGCCATGCTGAGGGGTGAGCCACTTGCAAGCAAATGCTGTGAATTTTCTTACAGGGCTTTGATGCAGTTGGTTTCACACTTGCCTTGACTGCAGAAACACAAATGTAAATAAGTGGCCCATGCATTGTTAAATTTGTCTCCGTGGGAGAAAGAGGGTCTAGAACTTCCTGTTCTGCCATTTTTCTGATATTATTCCTGATTTGAATCTTTTTAAATGAATTTGTATTATTTTATGGTCTGTCTTGGTAAATATTCCATACAGACGTAAATGTGTATTCTGCTGTTAATGGGTGATATTCTATAAATGTCAATTAGGTAAGTAGGTTAATAATGTTGTTTAAACTTTATATTTCCTCACTGATTACACCTGTCCTTTTGTTCTATCAATTATTGAGAGATGACTTTGAAATCTCTGACTACAAGTTTATATTAATTGTGGATTTCTCTCTGCAGTTCTAACACATTTTTTTTGTGTGTATATTTTGAAGATCTGTTATTAGCCACATCAGAAATGGGAAGGTGGAGGACAGAGAAATGCATGCAGAGATCCAGAGAGAATTAAGCTCAGTTTAAAAAAAAAAAAACAAACTTACGTGATGAATGAAAATAAATTATGAATGCATACAGACTGAGAAGGAACAAATGAAATTGTCTTCATTTTTTAGATGACATGATTGTCTACAAAAAAATTATTTTAAAAACACAAACAAAACCTCCTTGAACTAATAAGCAATTTTATCGAAGTTATAGGGGACAAGGTTAACATAGAAAAGCCAATTGTTTTTCTATATACCAGTAAAGAGAAACTGGAATCTGAAATTAATAGCACAATACCATTGATATAAGACCCATAAAAAACCAAACTTAGGTATAAATCTTAACTAAATATGAACAAGACCTACCTGAGGACAACTATAAGACTATAATGAAAATACTCAAAGATGTAAATAAAGAGGCATTACATGTAGAGTTGATCCTTAAACAATAGGAGGGTTGGGGTTTCAACCTCTGGTGCACTTGAAAATCTGCCTATAACTTAAGTTGGCTCTGCATATGTCCTTGGTTGTACCCACAGATGCAAAACCTAAGAATATGGAGGGTCACTGTATATTTATTTTTTAAATTTGCATACAAGAGGACCCATGCTGTTCAAACTCATGTTGTTCAGGGCCAAACATAAAAGAAGACTAAAAAGTATCCAAAATATCAGTTCTTTCTAACTTTATCTGTAGTTTCAATGCAATCCCAATCAAAACCAAAGCAAGTTTTCTTGTGGGTACAGATAAACTTATTCTAAAACTTATTTGGAGTGGTGAAACACCCAGAATAGCCAACACAATGTTGAAGGAGAAAAACAATCAGTATACTGACATTACCCATCTTTAAGGCTACTTTAAAGCTGTAGTAATCAGGATAGTATGGTATTGATTGAAAAACAGATAAACAGGTCAACTGAACAGAACAGAAAGCCTGAAGTAGACGTACACAAATAGAATCAAGTGTTATGTGACAAAGGAGCAAAAGTAATTCAGTGGAGAAAGGAGAGTGTTTTAGAGAAACCAAGATGGTGGAAGAGTAAGTGGAACTACACTAATCTCCTCCCAGGACCAATCTGGATGTACACCCTAATTGAGGAAAAGTCATCCAGAATAACCAACAGAACACCATATGGAAACTTTATAAACACAGACAGAATAATGTGGCCCTTTATCACAATGTGACTGGTAAGAATTGTGGAGACAAGAAGAGGGCTGGCTGGGCTCCCATGGGCAGCAGCTGAAGGGACTGAGCCAGGAGATCCACCTGAGAAGGGTGGGTTCTAAACCTCTAGCTGGGCTACCCAGCCCACAGCAACTCAGTTGAGAGAAAAACAGCATCTGGTTGTGAAAAGCAAAAAACCATGGGGTTTGCTAGCTGGAGATGGCTAGTGACAGAGAATTACTAAAGTGACCATGCACAAATGTACATTGGCATCCACTTACCCTGGGCTCCAGTAGAGGGAGGGCAGAGTGGACTAGAGATGTTTAAGGAGAATACAGAGCAGTGGCTTTGAAGAAAGAAGTGAGAGAGCAGCTGACAGGTCACAGTGTTGACTCATCCCCCACACCACCGGCAGACTCTGCTGCACCACTCAGCTTCTGAGGGAATGTCATAGCCCCACCCATTGGAATCATCTGCCCCACCTAGCAGTACCTGAGTCAGGCAACCATTCACAGTTTGATTGGATTACAACTGAATTAATCTGTTCCGCCCAGCAGTACCTACACCTAACAGCTGAGCACAGATTAATTGGATTCAAAACTGAAGAGCACAGGCAAAGACAGTGGATCTCTGATTAGTTCCAACAGGTTGACTAGGCTCAGACTATGGAATGATCTGACATCGCCAGAGGTAGACCCAGGATGTAAAGAAAGTGCACCTCTATATGACAGAAGGTCACACCACAAAAACAGGAACTCAAAAAAGCTCAATCTAAAAAGCAAAAACAAACAAGAAGAGTTACCTAAAGTGGGGAGAAAAATAAATAGTCCATCACTGAAAGGAAAGGAGGAATCCCCAGAAAGACTGTTCAATGAAAGAAGTAAGCAAACTATCAGATATGAAATTCAAAATAATGATGACAGAAAAGTTCAATGAGCTCAGCGAGCTAAAAAGAAACTACAAACAACTCCAGGGGAACTATGAACAACTCCATGGAAGCTACAAGGAACTGACTGAGAACTACACCAGCATTAAAAAAAGACATAGAAACTATCAATAAGAGCCAGGATAAAATGAAGAACACAATTTCCAAATTGAAGAACACAGTAGAAGGAATCAAAAGCAGGCTAGAGGAAGCAGAGGATTGGATCAGTGAGCTGGAGGACAACATAGGAAAAAATTTGCAGACAGTGCAACAAAATGAAAAAAGACTGAAAAAGAATGAAGAGGTTTTAAGAAAGCTGCAGGAAAACATGAAACACAGTAATATCCATATCATAGTGATATCAGAAGGAGAAGAGAAACAAAAGGTAGAAAATCTGTTTGAAAAAGTAATGACAGAAAACTTCCCTAACTCGATGAGTGAAAATATCATTCAAGTTCAGGAAGTACAGAAGGTCCCAATGAAGATGAACCCAAACAGACCCCCTCCAAGACACATCATAATTAAAATGGTAAATTTCAAAGACAAGGAGAGAATCCTAAAAGCATCAAGAAATAAACAGCTAATAACATATAAGGGGGCTCCGATAAGATTATCAAATGATTACTCAACAGAAACATTAGAAGCCAAAAGAGAATGTCAAAAAATATTCCAAGTACTGGGAAACAAAGGCCAGCTACCATGAATACTCTACCCTGCCAGGCTCTAATTCAAAATGGAAGGTGAAATAAGGATACAAGCCAGAAAGGAATGGCAAGAAATACTCCAAGCAATGAAAAACAAAGGGCTGCAACCAAAAATACTCCACCCAGCAAGGCTCTCATTCAAAATGAAAGGTGAAATAAGGAGTTTCTCAGACAGAAAAAGGCTAAAAGAATACATCTCAACCAAACCAGCATTGCAAGAGATGCTAAAGGGTCTGCTCTAAAAAGACGAAGAAACAGAAAGAGACAGAAAGGAACATAGGTACAAAGGGGGAAAATGTCAATGAATAAATACCTGTGAATAATAATCTTAAATGTAAATGGATTAAATGTATCAATCAAAAGACATAGGGTAGCTAAATGGATAAGAAAACATGGCCCACATATATACTGTCTACGAGACCTATCTCAGAATAAAAGATCAATACAGACCGCAAGTGAAGGGATGGAAAAATATATTTCAAGCAAATGGACATTAAAAAAAAAAAAAAAACTGGGATAACAATACTTATTTCAGATAAAATAGATTTTATAATGACCATAAACAGAGACAAAGGAGGACATTTCCTAATACTTATGGGAACAATCCAGCAACAAGGTATAACCCTTGTAAACATATGTGCACCCAACATTGGAGCATCCAAATATAGAAGGAAAATCTTGGAGGACTTCACGAAGGATATCAAAGCAACACACTAATTGTAGGAGATTTTAATACCCTATTATAAACAATGGACAGATCTTCCAAGCAAAAAAACACCAAGTATCTTGTGGTATTGAAAAATACTCTAGATGAAATGGACTTAACTTATAACATACAGAACTTCTCACCCCAAAGAAGCAAAATACACATTCTTTTCAAATGCACATGGAACAGTCTCAAAGATAGACCACATAATAGGACACTAGACAAGCCTCCACAAATTCAAGAAAATTGAAATCATACCAAGCATCTTCTCAAATCACAATGACTTGAAACTAGAAAGCCCCCTCAAGAGAAAAAACCAAAACATTCTGAATAACATACTATTAAGTAATGAATGGGTTAACAATGAGATCAAAGAAGAAATCCAAAGTTTCTGGAAACAAATGAAAATGAATACACAACAGACCAAAACCTATGTGACGCAGCGAAGGCAGGCCTCAGAGGGAAGTTCATAGCAATACAGGCCTATCTAAAATGGTTAGAAGAAACTCATATAAACAACCTAACCATAAAGCTACAAGAACTAGAGGAGCAAGAACAAACAGAGCCCAGAGGAAGAAGGAAAGAAATAATCAAGATCAGAGCAGAAGTAAATGACATAGAGACTAAAAGTACAATTCAAAGGATCGATGAATCCAACAGCTGGATCTCTGACAAGGTAAACAAAATCAATAAATCTTTAACCAGGCTCATCAAGAGAAAAATAGAGAGGACTCAGATAAAATCAGAAATAACAGAGGAGAAATCACAACCAATGCCACAGAAATACAAAGGATTGTAAGAAATTACTACAAACAACTGTATGACAAGAAATTTGACAACCTGGATGAAATGGACAAATTTCTGGAAATGCATAATCTTCCAAAACTGAAGAAGAAGCCAGAAATATTGAATAAACCAGTAACAACTACTGAAATTGAAGCAGTAATCAAAAAACTCCCAGCACACAAGAGCCCTGAGTCTACATAGGCAAGTTTTACCAAACATTTAGGGAAGAACTAACTCCTATCCTTCTCAACCTATTCCAATAAATAAATAAACAAATAAATAAATACAAGAAGAGGGAAGACTCCCAAACTCTTTTTATGAGGCTAGTATTATTCTAATCCCAAAACTAGGTCAAGACACAACAAAGAAAGAAAACTACAGGCCAATATCTCTGATGAACATACATGCTAAAGTTCTCAACAAAATATTGGCAAACAGATCCAGCAATACATTAAAAAGATCATGTACCATGATCAAGTGGGATTCATCCCAAAGATTCAAGGGGTACAACATCCCCAAATCAATAAACATAATATGCCACATAAACAAAATGAAAGACAAAAACCATATGATCATATCAATAGATGCTGAAAATGCATTTGATAAAGTACAGCACCTATTTATGACAAAAACGCTCAGCAAAATGGGAATAGAGGGAGCATACCTCAACATAATACAGGCCATATATGAGAAACCTGCAGCCAACATCATACTCAATAGGCAAAAACTAAAAGCTTTTCCCCCAAGATCAGGAACAAGACAAGGCTGTCTACTCTCTCCCCTTCTGTTCAACATCATTTTGCAAGTTCTAGCCATAGTGACCAGGCAAGAAAATTGAATCAAAGGCATCCAAATTGGAAAGAAGGAAGTAAAATTGTCATCATTTGCAGATGACATGATACTGTACATGGAAAACCCAGTAGAGTCCACAAAAAGACTACCTGACCTAATAAACAAATTTAGCAAAATAGCTGGATATAAAGTCGATATCAGAAATCAAAGGCATTTGTGTATACCACCAATGAAATATCAGAGATCTAAGCTAGAAAACAAATCCCATTTACTCTAACAATAAGAAAAATAAAGTACTGAGGAATAAACGTAACCAAAGAGGTCAAAGACCTATACTTGGAAAAATACAGAAGACTGAAGAAAGAAATTAAAGAAGATACAAATAAATGAAAGCATATACCATGTTCATGGACGGGAAAAATTAACATTGTAAAACTGTCCATACTACCCAAAGCCATCTATAGATTCAATGCAATTCCTATTAAAATACCATTGACATACTTCACAGATCTAGAAAAAAATACTTAAAAATTTATATGGGCCCTGGCTGGTGTGGCTCTGTGGATTGGCACTGGCCTGTGAACCCAAGGATTGCTGGTTCAATTCCTAGTAAGGGCATGTAACCAGGTTGCAGGCCAGGTCAGACTCCAGCAAGGTTCCCAGCTGGAGGCAGGTGAAAGGCAATCATAAATTGATGTTTCTTGCCCTTTCTTCCTCCCTCCCTGCCCTTCTTTCTAAAAATAATGAGTAAAATATTTTTTAATAAAAATAAAACAATAAAATAAATAAAATCCTTCTTAAAACATTTTTATAGGGACTCAAAAACAACCCTGAATAGCTACAGCAATCTTGAGAAAAAAGAACAAAGTAGGAGGAATCCTAACAGCAGAGATCAAACTATATCAGAAAAAGGTTTGATCTCCAAAATATATAAAGAACTAATATAACTCAACATTAGGGAACAGGCAGCCCAATTTAAAAATGAGCAAAGGACCTGAACAGACACTTCTCTGAGGAGACAAACAAAGGGCCCATAGGCATATGAAAGAATGCTCAACATCACTAGCCTCAGAGAGATGCAAATTAAAATCGCAATGGGATACCACCTCACACCTGTCAGAATGGCAATCATCAAAAAATCATCAAACAACAGGTGCTGGCAAGGGTATAGAGAAAAGGGAACCCTAATGTACTGCTGGTGGAAATGCAGACCGGTGCAGCCACTATGGAAGACTATGGAATTTCCTCAAAAAACTAAAAATAGAACTGCCTTTTGATCCAGTGATTCCACTGCTAGGATTATATCTGAAGAATCCTGAAACGCCAGTTCAGAAGAACCTATGCTACCCTATGTTCATAGCAGCACCATTTACAATAGCCAAGTGCTAGAAACAGTCTAAGTGCCCCTTAGTAGATGAATGGGTCGAAGAACTTTGGTACATTTACACAGTGGATGAATGGATCAAAAGAACTTTGGTACATTTACACAATGGAATACTACACAGCAGAAGAAACAACATGCAACAATATGGATGGAACTGGAGAGTATTATGCTTAGAGAAATAAGCCAGTCAGTGAAAGACAAATACCATATGATCTCACCCAATACAGGAGACTAATGAACAAAATAAACAAACAAGCAAAATAGAACCAGAGGAATGGAAACAAGAAACAGACTTTCAATGTGTAGAGGGAAGAGGGAGGGGGAGAAAAGGGCAAAGAAGGGGAACAGTTTGGTCAAGGAACAAGTATAAATCACTTACGGACATGGACAACATGTGGGATTGACTGTGGGAGGGGGAATGAGGAAGGTGGGGCAGTGTGGAGCAGTATGGGAAACTGATAAAGGTAATACAACAATAATAAATTAGTTTCAAGAAAGAAACCCAAACACTTGGGGCCACGTTCAGTCACCCAGGGCACTATCAGCAAGTTCTTTTCTATTCTCTGTCCTCATGGGGCAATAAGAGCCAACCAATGCATGTGTGAGGCCTTAATTTCCCAAGCCCATGTCCAACTAGTTGTTTGTTCCCACTCTAGGCATAGGTAACAGGATGTTTCCTGATGTCAGGCTTCAACAGGGCATCCTTGGTCTGCACTTAGAACTCAATAGGAGCAGCTTCCACTGGAGCAGGGCCTTCCCTCCTAGTCTTGTCATTCAAAGTTCAGAGGACAGTCCATAGGCAGTTGTCCAGTCTCTCAGGGAAAGAGCAGCCACCGTAGCTCACAGACCCTGCTTCGTTAGACCATTATACCTCTCAATCATCCCAGCAGCTCAGGATGAACAGCTATATGAACTTTCCAGTCTATCGTATCTCTGGCCTACTGTTACACTAGGGCTCTGGTGAATGTGTCCCCTGCTTACTCTCAATGACCAAGGGTCACCCATAGGCAGCACATAAACTCTCAAATGTAGCAAGTACTGCTTTCTGATTTAGATGGCATGCAGGGTATGCAGCTAACAGTCCTGCGGTTGTATCCACATACGTGATGGCATATTTGTACCCTTCCGAACTAGGTAAGGGGCCAATCACATCAACCTGCCACTGAGTGAATGGCACTTGTCCTCACATTACCTGTCCAGTAGTTTCTGCAGGCTGTCAGGGATGCTCTCCTAAGTAGACAACACAGGTTTCATAAGCCTCCTGTACCTCTGCTAAGGTTACAGGCAGTCCCCAGGCCTTCACAGTTACCACACGGTCTTTTGCCCAGCATGCAAGAGGCAATGGTGCAGTCACTGGGTAACTTCTTCCCCAGACAGGCTTATGGGCACCATTTCTAGCCATCTCACTTTGGCAAATGTATCCCTCATCATTCCTGGAGGAGGCTCGGGACACATGCCCCATAATATGATATACAGTAATCTGTTTCTAGTGGCCTAACTCCCATAAGTCTTGCCACAAAGCTTGTCCCCACAATGGCTTATGTATCACCATCCACTGATTAGCATGTTAGTCTCTGGTACACTGCCGAACTGTTGTGCAGATTGTCAAGGGTGGAGCTTCACTTGCAGCCACCAGCCACAGGGCCGTATTTTAGCCCACTGGCTACCCTGGTCAACACCAGTGTCAAACCATATGGTGTCTGTCTCTGGCTTGATTGTCACAGCCATTCACATGGCGGGCTGGACTCTGCTCAACCCATCCATGTGTATCAAGCATCCACAGGAATGGGTGTCTTTCCTTCATGGAAAGAACTTGGTTCCAATTTTTCTACTGTGGCAGGAGCAGCAGCCTTCTCAGCTACTTAGGTCTCAGGACCCAATACCTACTGCAATTAGCCTGCAGGGGGTTAGTGGGGAGAGTATTCCTCTGCTTAGCTATGGTTACATATGCATTGCTGAATCATTACCTCCTGGATGTTCCTGTGAGGGAGCCTGACTGACTCAATTTTCCCCACACCTAACAGTAAAAATTTCTGTTTATTTATGTATTGTTGTTTCTGTTTGTCTAGAGAACCCTAATATACAAGGCAGTCTCAACTACTTGTATGCCTTTTTATTTCATTTCTAGAATTGACTGAAGTGTTTGGCACATTTCTGGAGGCTAATGATATTCATGGACTTCAGAGTATTCACCATACCCCCTTATTTTTGTTCCCTGTAATGAAAGAGAGGTTCAGTGTCTTTTCCCTCTCATCCATATTTTTCAAAAACCCTAGTTGTAGGAAGATTGAGGGCACAGGCATCTTTGATAATTGGCTTGAGAAGAGGAAAGAAAGCTCTAATTGGTCTCTTTCACTTCTTATAGAATGGCAACTGGTAGCAGGATGGAGAATTAAGAAGTGCATATTTGAGTGAAGGTGGTGGTAAAAGGGGGTTGGGAAAAAATTAGCTATTGTGGTCTGAAAAGTTCAGGAAAAAAGCATTAAAGAGTTACCTCAGGTAGTTGAAGGTAGGGCTAAGGAGAAAAGGCTGATTTTGTAACCTATTTTGTTCACTTTTTTTTTTTTTAAGCTTACTAAATTGTAAGTTCCTTTCATTAACTTTACTAACTTGGAAACTGCCAACTCTTCATATTATGCCTGTATATTGTACTGTCTGTAAAAATTATTGTTGCTTATTACCCAACACCCAGAGCAGAACCTGGCACATTGTACGTGCTCAATTAATATTTGGTGGTTGAATGAATAAAATATCTGGTGTCTGAATAAGTTAACATGACATTTATAAAAATAATACTAATCTGTGGAACAAAAGAACCACACTTGAATTACTAATAGCTAATTATGCCAGTCATTACTTGTTTGAACACGGAGGCACACAAAGACTTAATTTTTGTTTAATTCTGGAAGATTCAATATTTTGTCTTAAATCCACATATGGAACACAAGCATTCCAGTCTCTTTATAGTACTTAAATCAAAAAAGGTTACGCCTCCAGCTTTAGCCAAGAGATAGGTACGTACCACTTTTGCTCACCCAGCTAGAGTCCAACTTTGGCCCTTTTCATTCAACCATCAATTATCTACACCCCCCTCTCCAGCCCCTCGCGATCCTTTCTCACTCTCCCTCTCACCTCAAACCACACAAACAAAACAGGAAACTACAATTCCGCCAGCTCCGGTGGAGATACCAGACGCATTTTTAAACACCCGGTTTTCCTCCTTTAACCATGTGGAGTATTGTCTGGCCACCATCCTGCTCTCTCAGTCTTGCTGGCAGTCTCGGTTCCGACAATCCTTGCACTCTGCAAGAGCAGCCTAGGAAGAGTATCAGGAACGCCTTCTTGCCTCTCCAAACTCCAAATAACTTGGCTAACTGAGTCTCCCGCTCACTGACCCCGCCTCTTGGCCGTTGGGGGGCGGGGGGGGGGGGGCGTTGAGCTGCAGGCGCATGCTCAGTGCGCCCCGCCTGCTCCAGCTGGAGCCCCTACCGCCTCCAGTGCCCGTGGGCCCCGGCGCGCGGCGAGCAGCGGGTTCTCCGCCTCCGTGCCCCGCCGGGTCGATTGCAGGCGCGCACCTCCGCGCGCGGGTGAGCCGCGAACCCGGACGCTGCCAACTAGTGGCGACTGGCTGACGCGGTGGCTGTGTGTGGGGCCTGAGAAACTTTGGGCGAGTGCGGGGGCGAGTGCGGAGTCAAGTCGGCACCGGGGCGGCTCCAGGCGCCTGCAGGTAAACGGGTTTACGAGGGAGCGTGGGGCAACCGGAGAGGCAGGGTGGGCTAAGAACAGCCCGGGCAGTTCTGGCCGCAGCCTCCTTGGGCAAGGTGACTGCGCAGCGCGGAATCTGCTCAGTGGAAGATGGCCCCGTGAGGCGGGCGGTGATGGGGCTCTCAGGCAGGTGAGGGCACACAGGTCCTCTTTCTGGGTATGATTAGGCGTCTACACCTGTTTCCCGTTTTGAGTTCAACAGCTGAGCCGTTTATTCGAGGATGTAGGGTTTTGTTTGTTTTCCCCTTAAGTGGCAGTGAGTTGGAAGGTATGTTTGGTCTGGTTCAACCTATGATTGACTCTGTGCCCTTGAGAGTCACTTAATCGTTTTGCTTTTCAGTTCTCACACTTGTAACTTTCCGCAAAGAATGCTGTGCATCTTTAGGTACATTGAACATGCTGCAGAAAGATAATGTTTGAATATTTTTGGTTCACGAAGTCTGTTGGCCCAAATTCCTCCACCTGGAAAGTGACACCACCCAACAATGTTTGTGAAGTACTTAAAGCTCCATGGATGGAAGGAACTAGATAAACACAGGATAGCAGTATTAGGATGGTAGAGAGAAAAACTTTCCACAAGAATAGGCTTTTTGAAAAGCTCCTCTGAACATCTTATGCAGATTAAATCGCTGTATTAGTAGACAAAGGTAAACCAAAACAAAGCGCCAAACAAAACTACATTTCAAGGAGGTTTTCTTTTCTTCCCCAGCTAATTTTAACTGACACACTGTCACAAAGTGTTGGCTTTTCAAAGTTCCTTGTTGGGAACTAATGTGGAACTGTTACATATTCATTTGGGTAAGAAAATTAATTAAATATTAGGTAGCAGGAATTACAGATATATTATTGGTGAGGTAATGAGGGCAAATTGAAACAGTGGATGGGAGATGTATGCAGTTTTCCTTCAAAGACAGTTTTTAGGAATTTGTTTGGTGCATTAATCTTTGAAGGGTAATAGACCTCCAAAAAAAAGTACATGAATCCTAAGTGTAAAACTCACTAAATTTTCACAAAGTATATCCAGCACCTACCTCAAGGAAAAACATTGCTTGCCTCCAAGAATCCCCACTTTGTGCCCCCTTCCCATAGATGACCATTATCTTGATTTTTATGTCATCTATGAATTTATCTATTATTAACTTTATATAAATGGAATCATACAGTATCTAGTCATGGTTCACTTTTGCCCATATTGTATATGTGAAATTTATGCAAGTTATGTAGCAGTAGTTCTTACGCTGTATGGCATTCCATCCAGTTTTTGGCTGGTACCAATAGGGCTTCTATACATATTTTTATAAATACTTTTGTGAACATACGTATACATTTCTGTTGGATATATACTTAGTAGTTAAATGGCTACATTATGGGATATACAGGTATGTATTTCTGGTGTAACTACCAAAAAATTTTCAAATTAGTTGTGTTAATTCACTCTCTTTTCAGCAGTTTTTGAGAACTCTGACTTTTCCAAATGCTTACAACACTTAGTATCATCTTTCTTATTTTATCCATTATGGGGAATATTATAGTGATATCACATTGGGGTTTTTCCCTGATTTCCCTAATGACTAATAATATTCATACCTCTTTATATGTTTATTGGCCATTTGGATATCCTTTATTGCACGGGTTATCAAATTTTATGTAAAGAACCAGATAGTAGATGTAGGCAGTCTTGGCTTTGTAGAGGCTCAGTTAAATCTGTACTATGTAAAGCTTGGAATGCCCATATTTTAGGTTGGGAGGCGGTGTGCAGTCTCTGTATTTTCTTTCTTCCTTCCTTCCTTCCCTCCTTTAGTTCTCTCTTTCTCCCTCCATTCCTCCCTCCTTCCCTCCCTCCTTTCCTGCCTTTTCTTTTTCATTTTTTCTCTTTTCCTCTCCTCTTCTCTCCCCATCCTCTCTTTCTCCTTCCATCCCTCCCTCCCTCCATTCCTTCCTTCTTTCCTTTTGGTTTGCTTTCCTTCTATTTTTCCTTTTTTTTTTTTTTAAATTTTACCTACCTACCTGTCTCTCTCTCTCTCCTTTCTTTCCTGTTCCATAGTTTTCTAACCCCTCCTACCTGGAAAAACAGCTGTTCAGAATGATTCATCTTTTCATTAGTGGCAGAAAAATCATTCGCTGAGATAGGTTATGTTGTAAAAGTATAAATACATAATAGTACTAAGTAATGTGTGCTATAGTATGTTGAGGTTAAAATTTAAATCCTTAAACATATTTTCTTTGCTTTTTACCAGTTTTATCTAAGACTAATTAGAGTCCTGTTTGAGATTTCTCTTAACTGTTCAAAAAAGAGGTAAGAAGTGAGAAAAAAAAAAAAAGGAGATAATGCATAAAACTGTAGGGAAAGGGTGAATATCCAGATAATTCTGCATAAAAATATAACACATAAAATTCTTTTTTCACTATTTTGAGATGGGTATTGTCTTTTGAGCTATTTTATCTTGGGATGGCTTGATTGAAATTTTATATTTACTGAGTGAAAGTATTCATAATATGGGAAGCAGTAGCCAATGGCTTGGGCCATGACACTGAACTGTGGCACCCCAGCTCAGGTTCTCTCTTTCTTAAATGCCCTATTGTGTTGTCCAGGTCAACTTCTCTTACTTTGGGCTCCCTGCCTTTCACCCAGTACCAAAAGTATTGAAGAACTTTGGAAAGTATCAAAAACTTTCTTTGTACACTATTTCAGCCTATGTTAACATTTTAATGTTAACACTTTTTTTTTGAGATGGTTTCTAGAAGTGCCTTTAGGTGTATATTAAATACGTATGCTAAAGCTAATGAGAAACTTGCAGGTAGTCTCCATCAATGTGATTTTTCTTTGATATGGATGATTGATTTTTTTTCAATCTTCATTGATACGCAAACACAGATTTACAGTAAACCACTAGGCCTCACCTTCTACCACCAATAACCCACTGCTATCCTTGAGCCATTCTTACATAGAAATTCTGAACAGAGTTAGGCATTTATATACATTTATACACACACACATATAATTTGACTAGTATGAATGCCTTTCTGTTTTATAATTGCCACACAAAGCAATTGTGCTTATATATGCAGTGTTTTCATGCACTTCTTGAACCAGATTGGAGTTACTACAAATTATTATGGCTCGGAAAGGGCATGTACTGGGGAGATAATATTCTAACAGTGAGTGAGTCCCACTCACTGCCCTCCCCTTTGGCTCCTGACCTCAGATAGGAACAAATAGGGTATTTGTTTAATGTTTAATGTTAGTACACCTTGATTGATGCTTCTGTGTGAATATATATCTGTCAGTGCAGTATTATCATTAGCTTCCGAGAATACCTATTCCCTGACGTGGCCTGCATCACCTTACCATTGTTGACCTCTGGGACACCATTTCCAGGATTCAAGTGGGAACAAACTTGCTTTTTCTGGTTGCAGTTCCTATTTTTAGATACTTAGGTTTACTTTGTTTAAGGTGACTCTCTGCTATGACCTATTACCTGTTGCTTTTATACTTTCAGCAAAGAATGTGAATATTAAAATGTCCAGATACCTGGGACTGGGATAGGCAGAGGGTAGCTGACTTTCTTCTCCCATGCCACTACAGAGAGAGCGTTAGGGCTAATGAGAGAAAAAGAAATAGTGCACAGCATTAATCATTTGTTGTTGTTCTTGTTGGTTCTGTGTTATTCTTTCTACCTTTTGAATTTAATGGATTTTAACACTTAAAGAGAGTACAGGGATTTTCTAGGGCATTAATTAATTGCAAAAACCTGCACTACAGTGAAGGCGCACTGGGTATCAGAGCCCAATAAGTATGGCTTATTACCTCTTTGGGTTAACTTCCTTGAAACTTGGTTGTCTTTTGTGAAATGAGGCATTTTGACCAAGTATCTAATAATGAGCCTTTCCTAAAGATGCTATAGGGAAACATGGAATTTAGAACTTAGAATTTAAATGATTCTGGATGTCATTTTGGCTGCCCTGAGTTTGTGTGAGTGAAAACACTGAGGCCTTGAGAGATTGTATTTAGTCACATAGTTACTAAAATCCAATTGGCCTTACTAGTACTTTAGTTGCCTTTTCCATTAAGGCTACTTGTGATAGGCTGCCTTCTAAGATAACCCTGGTATTCAGACTCTTGTGTAATCCTTTCTCCTAAGGGTAGACTGGACCTAAAGACTCATTCTAAAAGAATATAAGGCATGAGCAGGGGAGATTAAGGGGTGGAGGGATTGAGCAAAAAGGAAAAAGGACTCATGGACATGGACAAACAACAGTGTGGTGATTGCTAGGGTTAGGGTATAAGGGGTATAATGCAAAAAATGCAATAAACATAGAGAATGTGACAAAAATGGTCAATGCCACTAATGAGATTGTTACAAAAGACTATAACTTGCTTTTTGCTGGCACTGTCTTGCTTACTTTTATGAGTGATGAGTTGACCTGTTTAGCGACTCAGCTGTCAAAGACTTGATGGGGGCCTTTGTGAAAATCTCTTTCTTTACCAATTTATGTGTGTATGATTGATTCACAATTACTGACAATTTACTGGTGTGTTAAATCCACCTGTGTAATGATGAATTCTGGTTTCCCTTGTAGTTCTGTTTTTTATTTGTTTATTATGAGGTCATGTTATTAGAAGCATACATTTTATAATTGATCTTTCTTTCTATAAATTGAAACTTTTCTCTGTTACCAAGTACCTCTAGTAATGCTTTTTGTTGTAAAGTTTAGTCTGAATTTTTAAATAAATTTTATTATTTTGAAATAATGTTAGGTCTACCAAAAAGTTGCAAAAATAGTACAGAAAGTTTTTGTAAACCTTCATCCTACTTCTAATGTTAATGCAATGCATAATCCTAGTACAATGATCAAAACCAAGAAATTAATATTGATGTAATACTGTTCACCAAATTATACATTTTATCCAGATATCACTAGTTTTTCTATTAGTGAACTTTTTTCCTGTTGTAGGACCCATTCCAGATCCCATGCCATATTTAGTTGTCATGTTTTCTGAGTCTTTTCCAAGCTATGACCTCCCTTGGATTTTGATATAGCTATCGCAGCCGCCTTTTGGTTAACGTGTGCATAGAATTGGAATTTGAAAAATACAGCAGGACATCTTTGTTTTACAATTGGAGCATTTTGTGTTTGGATCATTTTATCTGTTCATATTTTGTATTATTCCATTTTTTAAATTTTTTGTTTCTTTGGAAATTATACATCCTTTACCTTTCTTTTAGTAGTTTATTGTAAAGACTATTGCATCCTGGAATGTATCTTTTCAGACCTTTCTTTATGCATTTCCTTGCACATGTGTATGTATCTAAACAGTTTTTCCTTTTCTTAATTTAATAATGGTTATATTTTATTATTTTACAATTCCCCCTTTTCATTTAATAGTATTTTATACATATTTCTTTTTTTTAAGATTTTATTTTATTATTTTTAGAAAGAGGGGAAGGGACAGAGGTAGAGAGGGAGAGAGACATCAATGTATGGTTGCGTTTCACCTGCCTCCAGCCACAGACCTGACTGGAGACCTGGTTTGCAACCTGGTTATGTGCCCTGGCTGGGGAATCGAACCTGCGACCTTTGGGTTCTCAGGCCAGCGCCTTATCCACTGTGCTACCAGCCAGGGCTTACACATATTTCTATGTCAATATATGTATGAATAGTGTTTATAGTATTTCTGTAGCAGAGTTAGTTTAACCAGACTTTAATTTGTAGCTATTTGTGCTATTTCTGTTTTTTTAAATATAAATAGCATTGCAGTTTATGTTCTTGTATGTCTGTTTGCACTCATGCTAGAATATAGATTTCTACAAGTAGAATTGTAGAATCAAAGTTTGCACAATAAAGCTTTAATTAATATTATAAGCATTCATTTTATTTTTAATGGTATAGCTTTTAATAAAAACAAATGCTCATTACAACTCAGGCAACATAAATAAATAAAAATATGACAGCAAAACATTACTCCAAATTCTATAACTGCAACCAAAACAACCATCATTTAACACCAGATTTATATCATTCTGTTTCTGTCCTTACAGTGCTCAATGTTAAGAAAGAAGGTTCCAATAGGCACATGTTTGTAAAAATTTCACAACACCAAGAATGAAAAACAAAAATCCTGAAGGCTTAGAAAGGAAACAAAAAGGCTACCTAAAATGAAAAAAGAATTGAATGAATATACCAACATCAGTCTTCTTGGCCAGCGTTATTATTTGCTAGAACACAGTGTTGCAGTGATTTCAAAATTTTAAAGGGTAGTACTCTTAACTCCCAAATTCTTGGCTAGTCAGCAATCTTTGAAGTACAGAGAAGAGCAAATATTTTCAGACCCTGAAAGCCTCAGAAGTTATTCTCTAGCAAAATAGGGATGTGAGAGAAAGACTTGGAACATAAGAAACAGTAAGGCCAACCCAGGAGAACAGTGAAATGATGTCCCAGGAAGGACAGCTATGTAGCAGGCCTAGAGTACAGATGGTCCGGATTCCAGAGAAGCCTCCTAACGAAGGAGGTTTCCAGGAAGTAATAGCAATTTCAGATATCCTGTCAGTAATACCTCTGGGTCTGGAGTTTTCTCTGTTGGAAGGTTTCTTAAAACTATGAATTCAATTCCTTTAATAGATGCAGAACTATTCTGGTTATCTCCTCTTACTGAGTTCAGTAGATTGTTTCTTCTAAGGAATGTCAAATTTATGAGTGTAAAATTGTTTGTGATATTTCTTTCTGATCTTTTTTTCATATTTGTGGATCATCTTAATGTGATTGTCTCTCTTTTGATCAATCTAACGAGAGGTTTATCAAGTTCATTTCAAAGATCCAGCATTTGGTTTCATTGATTTTTTTTCCTATGTTCATTTTATATTTTCAATTTCATTAATTTTTGCTGTATAATTACTTCCTTCTGTTTGATTTGGGTTTAATTTCCTCTTAATTTTATATTTTTTAAAAAGTGGAGTTTAAGTATTGAGAGGAATTCCTCCTTTTTATATATATGTTCAGTTCCATAAATTTCTCTGCAAGCACTGATCAAGCTACATTCCATAAATTTTGGTAATCCATTTCCACTTTTATGTAGTTCAAAATACTTAATAATTTCCCTTCTTCCTTTTTGAATCATGGGTTACTTACAAGTGTTTGGGGATTTTTGAGATACCTTTCTGTTATTGATTTCTAGTTTATTTCTCTTGTAAGAAAACATAATTTATAAAATTTTAATTTTTATAAATATGTTGAGGTTTGTTTTATAGACCAGAATGGGTTCTTTTCTGGTAAATGTGCCATGTGTAACTTGTTAATTTGGCCATATTGGGTGGAGTTTTCTATAAATGTCAATCAGGTCAAGTTGATTGATATACCAAGTCCTCTGGTGAAGAGTAAGAAATATATTTAAAAAATACTTCTGAAACTTTCAGTCAATATGGCAGCATGGGTAAACATAGCTTGCCTCCTCCATAGTTGTAATTCTGCAGCAGAATTACAACTAAAGTATAGAATAGCCATCACTCAGAACCATCAGAAATCGAGTTGAATGGAAGTCTGACAACTATGGAATTAGAGAAACTGCATCTATCCAGACTAGTAGCAGGGGTGAGGATGTGGAATAGGCTGGTTCCACATCTACATTTGGTGGATAGAAATTTGGCCAAGATATCTCGGGAGTGAGGAGTCCCAGACCCACACCAGGTCCCCTAGCCGAGGGCTCCAGTGCCCAGAAGATAAGTCCGCCTAACTTCTGACTGCAAAAGCCAGTGGGGATTGAGTTGTTGGAAAAAACTTCTAGAATCCCAAGCAGTTTCTCTTAACCCATACACAGATTCACTCAGATTCACCTCTTACTTCCAACACTGGGGTAACAGCTTGAAAGAGACGTACAGGGAGGAACTGCAGTGTCTGGCATCAATATGGAGCTGGGCAGACAGAAAGGCTGGCAGAGGCCATTGTTCCTTTTCTGAACTCTCGCTACTCAGAGCCAGCAGGCAGGAGCCTTACCTGAGACTCTATCAGTTTGAGGAAAGCTGTTTGCTCTGCCCTAGAAATTCCCAGAGGCTCTGTCCCATCCAACTTACTAGCCCACCCAAGCTATTATCAGTGGCTTTTCCACATGAATGGCTGGTCTTGGCTCATGCTTCACAACTTCTTAAATCCTATCAAACCAGCCACAGCCAAACTCCGGAATTTTTCAGCCTCCCCACCACTTACTAAGTGACTCCAGGCCTTGCGCTGGCAGTGTCCAGCCTAGAGTTACAGCCTAGCTTCTCCTGGGGTTCTCAAAGCCCTCTGCAAGTAGCAGTCTCCTCAGATTGTTTTATGGCTTATGTGGAGTGGCCTCAGGCTGAACACAGGTGAGGCTGACCTTGGCCTGCACCACCCAGGAAACCCAGAGCCTGCAACCCAGTGGATGGCTTCGGACTATGTCAAAGCACCACCACTCTCCCCCTGAACTGCTGATCCTCCAGGGAGGGCAGATATTGGTGGTCAGTGGTCTCATCCAGTCCTTGTGGCTGACTGGCCTGGGTAAACCCTTTCCATTAACCTGCCAGCAGCAATCAAGGCTCAACTATGGGAGAAGGTTGTACTCAGCTTACAGAGTGTACACCTCAAGTTCCCAGCTTGGGTGAAAGGAGAGGCTGTGCCACTGACTCTATACGACATCTATTACTTTAGGCTATGCTACCAACATAGGGAGTCATAGCAGCACTATCTAATACATAGAAACAAAGGCTGCGAAAATGAGGAGACAAAGGAACATGCCTCAAGTGAAAGAACAGATCAAAACTCCAGAGAAAGAACTAAACAAAATAGAGATAAGTAGTCAACCAGATGCAGAGGTCAAAACATTGGTTGTAGGATGCTCAAGGAACTTAGTGAGGACCTGAATAGCATACAACAGATCCCATCAGAAATGAAGGACACCCTGATTAAAATAAGGAACAATTTACAACAAGACAGCAGTAGAGTGGATAAGAAGCTGAGAATCAAATCAATGGTTTGGAACATAAGCAAAATACAATCAGAACTAGAAGGAAAAAGAACCCAGGAAAATAAGGATGCTGTAAGCAGCCTCTGGGACAGCTTCAAGAGGTCCAACATTTGCAACATGGAGTTGTCAGGAGAGGAGAGAAAGCAGGAAATTGGAAATCTTTGAAAAAATAAGGAAGGTTTCTCTAATTTGGTGATGAAAATAGACATGCAAGTCCAAGAAGCACAGAGTCCCAAGTAGGGTGGATGCAAAAAGGTCTATCCAAGGCACATCATAATTAAAATGCCAAAGGTTAAAGATAAGGAGAGTATTTTGAAAGCAGCAAGTCAAAGGCAGTTGGTTATCTATAGGAGAGTTCCCATAAGACTGTTAGCTGGTTTCTCAAAAGAAACTTCGAAGGCTAAAAGGGATTGGCAAGAAATATTTAAAGTCATGAAGATCAGTATCTACAGGCAAGATTGCTCTACCCAGTGAAAATATACTTTATAATTGTATGAAAGATGGAGAGCTTCCCAGACAAGAAAAAGGTAAAGGAATATCATCACCAAACCATTATTAAATGAAATGTTAAGAGGACTTATTTAAGGGGAAAAAAAAAGGATCAAGAATATGAATAATAAAAGGGCAATAAATACATATTTATCAACAATGGAATCTGGAGAACAAACTAAACAAACAAGAATGGAAACAAAAGCATGGATATAGAGAGTGTTTTGATAGTTGGAGGAATGGGGGAAGAGGAGAAGGTGGTAAGTACAAATATCTAGTTGCAGAATAGCCATGGGAATGTAAAGTACAGTGTAGGGAATGAGTAGCCAAAGGATTTATGTGTGTGACCCATGGACATGAACAAAGGTGTGGTGATGGCCTCAAGTGGTGTGCTTGGTAGAGGGAGGTAAAGGGCAAGAATTGGGACAGCTACAATTGCATGGTCAATGAAGGACAATTAAAAATCAGCTTCTAAAAATTAAATATATAATAATTTAAGTTGAAAAATTTGAGAAATGGCAGGTTCAAGAAGGACTCTGACCGCTTCTTCTCCCCTGAAGCAGGTCACATATGACCCTCTTGTGAGAGGTGTGCTCTTTATACCTGGGAAGGAGGAGCATCTTTATTTCCAAAGATAAAAGATCCCTTGTGAAAGCTCCTTTGTCATGTAAAACTTACATTAAAAAAATTTGTGTGCTTTTGTCCTGTTAATCTGCATTGTCAATTTTATATTCAGCTCTAGCCAGAGATTTTAAGAGGATTGAGAAAGTTTTTCCTCCCCCTATGGTGTATATTTGGTTATTTATGTACTTATTTATTTTAAATAATGTTTTGCTCTTAGGAAGTATGTTTTATAAAGCATGACCGACCTAAGATCATGTACATTTATGTTAGGGTACAACAATAAAAGTGTTCATCACAAATGAGAAAACTTTTGCATTATTATTCTACTAAGTTGTAATTTGAGTGGTAATTTCTTATAGTGTTGTAATGCTGTTTTGCTTTAAGTCTTAACTATATACATGTAGCCTAAAAACTTTTTTAAATGTTTAAAAATTTTTAATGAAATGTTTTTTGAAGTATGATAAACCTTTTTTTTTTTTTAGATTTTATTCATTATTCTTAGAGAGAAGGGCAGGGAGGGAGGAAGAAAGGGAGAGAAACCTCAATGTATGGTTTCCTTTCACCTGCCTCCAGTTAAGGACCTGGCTGGAGACCTGGCTTGCAACCTGGTTATGTGCCCTGGCTGGGAATCGAACCAGCGACCTTTGGGTTCACAGGCCGGTGCCTTATCTACTGTGCCACCAGCCAGGGCATGAAGTATGACAGACTTTGTAAGGGGCATGTCTTAAAACTAATCAGTAGTTTAATACTTTTATTATCTCTTAAATTTAATGTAAGTTGAGCCATTTCCTTAATTTATGTCACATAGCTTATTACCAGCATGGGAGCTGCAGGTATTGTGCGATATAGCTTATAATATCCCAAAGTAGAACATTTTATTCAGTGGCATGAGCTGGCACAGTGGGGCAAGGTTATTTGAATCCATTTGGGTAAGTGAACTGCAGCTTAGCAGGTTCATATACAGAAACTCACTGAGTTTCTTTGTCATCCTTCATTGGTAAGAAACTCAGGTTAAGATTTCAGTGGCTTAATTTCTGTTGTCTTTATTTCATGCAAATGATTTTATCTCCATTTAAATTAAAATCAGAGTGTACATTTTTAAGTGCCTATATTTTTGTTATTAACCATCTTAGAATTAAAGTTTCATTTAAATGTTTTGTCACATGATTACTAACTGGTTGGCCTGAAAGTGCATATTTGGGAAGAGGGAGAATGGGATGAGCGGGGCAGGAGAGTTTCAAGCACCACAGGATCCCTGTTGCACATTGGTCATTACTGTACCAAGGAGCTCCTGTAGCTACAACTAGAAGGCTAAGGTGGCAGTCTCTGAGTTGTGTACTAGGATCAGAAAGGCTGTATTGCAATAATAACCCCCCAAGCTGTGACTTAAAAACACAAGCCTATTTCTCACCCATATAGAATTTGGCTTACAGATCAGACTTTCTTCTGTCCCAGATGGCACTATCTTGAGACTGATTTTTTTTTTTTAATTTTATTGTTGTTGTATTACATCCATCCCCTTTTTGTTCCCCTCTGTCCCCCTCCCCACCCACCCATTCCCCCCAAAGTCAATCCCACCTGTTGTCCATGTCTGTAGTTCCTTTATACTAGGTTCTTGTCTAAACTGCTCCCCTTCCTTGCCTCTGCCTCCCCCCTCC